>CAUYQG010014483.1:0-22003 GCA_963574415.1 Tarsius wallacei | reverse complement strand
CTGCTGGGTTCTGGGGATCCTTCCACCTCAACCTTCCAAGTAGCCGGAATTAGGCACGCAGTACCACGCCCGGCTGATTTTTTGATTTATTGTAGAGATGAGGTCTCGCCAAGTTGCCCAGGCGGGTCTCAAACCCGCGGGCTCAGGCAATCCACTCACCTCAGCCTCCCAAAGTGCAGGATTACAGGCTGAGCCACCGAGCCCGGCTGATGTGTCTTCTAAAGACAATATAAGTGCTATATAAGCTTTGTTCAGACATTAGTTATAGTTCTTGTGGTCAGGAGTTCAATGTCAATGAATCAAAGATACATATTAAATGAGTTGTCTTTCATCAGCTACCTCATAAATTAAGGCTATTTATTGATTACTTGATGAAAATGTTGCAACCAGAGACTGGTAGGAACCCAAACCTGTATTTCCCCTAGGAGCAGTGGTTTAGTATTCACTAAGTACTCCTGGCAAGTTTATAGAACATAACTGCTGTGAATAATGAGAATTGACGGGACTGTACATGACCATGTTGACCACAATCATCCCAACTTCAAACACTTTGAGCAAAGAGCACAAATTCTTAAAAAAATGACAAATGTATAAATATAAAAATAAATATATATAAATATAAATTTGACCCAAATAGATATACACATATGTAAACACACACACACACACACACACACACACACACACAAAACACACCTCCCCCCATGCTTCACACTTGTTTTCTTCTGATAACATAATAATGTCCAAAAGATATTTTTATATTTCTTGTAAATAAATATTTGACTATCTTTTGATCTATTTAAGATGTAAAAACAAAAGCCTCAGGAAGAGACTTTGTAGTCTGGAGGATAGAAGAAGGTAAGTGACATTTGATAGGCTTGGTGTATTGGTTTTAAAGCAAATATATAAGATAGGTATTTTATATTTTTTCTTTCATTAGAACTTATATATCTTGTCAGAAAAAATATAGATCCTATCAGTCTTTGCCTGCAAATCAGGCTATCTTTTCCTGAGCTCAACAGTAGAGAAACGGAAAGGACTGAAGGATAAAAGTTATTGGGCTAAAGAAGAATATTAGTAATCTAGTGGACAAGGTAAATTCTGGAAATTGTCTATTATTTGTTCTGTTTCCTCTGGAGATTGACTTCAATGTGCACTACAGTGTCATACTCTGACAATACAGCATGTTCCACATCTGAATTACTTACATTGTAGAAGAATTTGGCTTTGGAATAAAAAACAGTGTAAATCATGAGAGAAAAATAATCTGGGGGGGTGCTCAATCATAGAATATCAAACATGTTTGTCCTGTGTTTTCCTAGACTCGCTTTTCCCAGTGAAAATGATAGTAAGACTTCCTCTTCTTTCTTAAGGCATATCTCATTAAAAGCTATAAAATAATAGTCATACACAAAGGATCTTTTTGGTTTTTGTGCCATTGTTTCCAGTTACCTGTTTCTCCATTCTTGCTGATATTTCTTGTTTCTTGCTGGCCATGATAATTGATAATTCCTGTGTGCACATACAAACCCACATTTAGCTACTAGGTGAACATACAATACCTGTTGTTCATTAAATTAATTCGTCTTCTCTCTATATTAGATAATGGTGATTATTTGTAATGGTTCCTTATATTTCAATTTTAACATTGTGCTGTACTGCAATATATTTTTAGAGTGCTCACAAATTTCTATACTATTATGAAATCTCTGACAATCACATTTGTATATACAATTTTACAGTCGTAAACACATATTTCCTTTGGGTAAATTCTAAGAACATTTAAAATTTTGGTGCATATTTAAACAACTACACTTGAGAAAGTGTGTATTAATTTGTATGTTCTCCAACATAGTAGGAAATTGTTATTTTCCTAAACTTTCTCCAACTTTGCACTTATTCTTTTCTATTCTTGTTAGTGCTGAAGGCCAAAAAAATAAAGCAATGCAAAAAGAAAAATCACAATTGTAAGTTACTTTTGTACCCTTACTAAAGTGACTATTTATACTTGATTGAATTAACTTTTCAATATACCTTTAGTTCATTATTTTCTAATTCATTTGGAAACACTTTTTAAAAAATGAATATTAGGCCGGGCTCTGTGGCTCAACCTGTAATCCCAGCACTTTGGGATGCCGAGGTGAGTGGATTGCCTGAGCCCACGGGTTCAAGACCCACCTGGGCAAGTTGGCGAGACCTCGTCTCTACAATAAATCAAAAACTAGCCGGGTGTGGTAGCGTGTGCCAGTAGTTCTGGCTACTTGGAAGGCTGAGGCGGAAGAAAAGGATCACCAGAGCCCAGCAGGTTGAGGCTGCGGTGGCCGGGAGCATGCCACTGCACTCCAATTAAAAAAAAAAAAAAAAAAAAAGAACATTAAACTTTATATTTCATATGCGTGTGAATTGGTGAATATTTTTCATTTGTAACTAAAATGAAATATAATTCAAAGTAGCTTTAAAAAAAGACAAGGAATATATTGGTCCATATAATTGACAAGTCCAGAGAGGATCTCAAATACGTCTACATCCTAGCGTCAAATGATGTGGCCCACTGGTATTCCAACTCTTGTTGATATCCTCACGCATAGTCTTCCCATGTTCCCATGAGGTTTTATGGTAACAAAAGCCTTATGTTTACCCGTTTAACCATTCTGGAGGAAAAAACTCATTCCCCCCACCCCAGGACCAAATAACTTATGAATAAATTTCGGGAATTACTCCCAATTACTCCCAATTTGATAGATCCACTTCTCCTTGAAGTTGGAAAAAAGGAATAATGTTGTCCACATGTCCTAAAACATTAAGGCTGACAGCTGAGTAAAGATATATTTTTAAAATAAATACAAGTTACTTTTTACCAAAAGAAGAATAACAAATTCCAGGCTGGCAGCAAAAACTAATGCTCTCTACATGCTGATATATTTCTTTCCCATATCATCATTTGTCTTTTTATATATTTAAATTTGTTAGTTTAAGATTTTGCTTTATGAGTTCTGCCTTTGGTATCAGAACTTAGTATAAAAATATTATCTTCCTTAATAATATAAAATATTATTCTAGAATAATTTTTTGATTCAGAAATTAAATTTAGATGGAATTTATTTTTATGTTAGATTTGCAATCTATTCCCCCACATTGTTATCCAGTTGTTATACCATCATTCATTCAACCATCCATCCATCTTACCTCTTTTATTTGAAAACTCATCTTTATTGTGTATTCAGTTCTCATTGATATTTTGTTCTGTTTCTGTAGACTAGTTTCTTCAAATGATTTGCTCATTTCTGTACCACAATATTTTGACTGGAATTTAACTTTTTAATTTATTTATTCATTTATTATAATTAAAACTTTAAAACTTAAATAAAATAAATTCATATTTTTGGTACAGTTATCTGAGACTTAGACATACATAGATTCTGGTAGCCACCATTGCCAATGGTATACACAACAATTCCAACATTCCAAATAATTTCCTCATGCTGCTCTTTGTATATTTAATTTGCATTTCTCTATCCACTGATGGTGTTAAGCCTTTTGACCTGGACTTATTTGCCATTCATATATTTCCCTTGTGAAGAGTCTGTTTATATTTTATAGCCATTTTGGCAAATTCGGTTGTTTATTTCCTTATTTTTGTACTTTGAGAGGTTTTTTAAAAAAGTTGCAAGTTTCTTGTCTGATATGTGATTTGAGAACATTTTCCTCCACTCTATGGCTTATCTTTTTATTCTCATAAAATGTCCTTTATAGAATATGACCTTACAATAAAGTGTATTTTTTCAATTTTTTCATATCTAAATTATTCTTTTGGTTTCATATCTCAGATCATTTTGCATTATTTAAGGTCACAAAGATTTTCTTCTAACTTTTTTTCAAAAAAATTTTTTATATATCTACACTCTGATATATTTTTAGTATAAGATGTAGTTAGGGTTCATTTTTTTCCATTTGGATGTCCTCTTGTTTCAGCATCATTTTTAAAGAACTCTCTTTCTTCATTGAATTGTTTTTGCAGTAGACTCCATTGAATGTCTTCTATCATCATTTATTCATACATATTTATGGGTTATTTTTTATTGTTAATTACTCCAAATATAATGCAGGACATAAAAGACAAAAACATAATACAAAACAAACAACAAAATAAAAAGCTGGTTCTTTTAAAGGATTAACAAGATTGATGGTCCCCTGGCTAGACTGACCAAGAAAAAAGGAGAAAAAGCCCAAAGAAACCTAATTAGAAATGAAAAAGATCAAGTCACAACTGACCCTAAAGAAATACAAAAGATTTTCAGAGATTACTATGTACACTTGTATGGAAACAAACATGAAATCCTAAACGAAATGGAGGACTCTCTGACATCATATACCTCCCAAGGTTGAAACAAGAAGAAACCGAGACACCTAAATAGATCAATAACAAGCTAGGAAATTGACTATGTCATAAGAACGCTACTTACAAAAAAAATCCTTGGACCACGTGGCTTTTCAATAGAATTCTACAAAACATACAAGGAGGCATTGATACCAATCCTATTGAAAGTATTCCAGACAACTGGGAAAGGTGGAGCTCTCCTTAAATCATCTTATGAAGCTAACATTGCACTGAGACCCAAACCAGGTAAAGATCCAACAAAGAAAGAGAACTACAAGGTCAGTATCCTTGATGAACCTAAATGCTAAAATTCTCAACAGCATTTTAGCAAACTGAATCCAGCAACACACCTCAAAAATCATCTACCATGATAAAGTAGGCTTCATCCCTGGGATGTAGGACTGGATCAACATCCACAAGACCATAAGCATAATTAAATACATCAACAGATATAAAAACAAGGCCCCACATGATTATATCATTAACTGTGAAAAAAGCTTTCAATGAAATCCAACACCCTTTCTTGATTAAAAAAAAAAAACCTTGAACTTCTAGACTTAGATGGAATACACCTCAAGTAATAGTAAGAGTCATCTATGAGAAACGCACAGCCAATATACTATTAAACAAACAGAAACTGTAATCATTTCCCCTGAAAACTGGAACAAGACAAGGATGTCAACTCTCACCCCTGTTTTTCAACATAATATTGGAAATCCTAGCTAGAGCAATCAGACAAGAGAAGGAAATCAGGGGTATCCAAATAGAAAATGAAGAAGTTAAGTTATCCCTCTTTGCAGGTGACATGATTTTATACTTCAAAAAACCAAGAGAATCTGGCAAAAACCGCCTTGCACTGATAAAGGACTTTGGCAAAGTCTCAGGGTATAAAATAAATGTGCAAAAGACAATCACAGTTCTATACACCAACAAAAAACAGACAGAAACCCAAATAAAAAGTACAATCTCATTCACAATAGCAACAAAAAATAAAATAAAATAAAATACCTTGGCATCTTCCCAACCAGAGAAGTGAATGAACTTTACAAAAACAAGAAAGCACTGCTCAAAGAAATCAAAGATGACACAAACAAATGGGAAAATACTCCATGCTCATGGATTGGAAGAATCACCATTTTTAAGATGTCCATCCTACCCAAAGCAATCTACAGATTTAATGCAATTATCTATTAAATTATCAGCAGCATTCTTCTCAGACCTGGAAGCGACAATACAGGAATTGATATAGAAACATAAAAGAACACAAATAACCAAAACAATCCTCAGCAAACAAACAAACAAACAAACAAAATAAACCAAAAGGCCAAAGCAGGAAGTATCACCTTCAGACTTTAAACTTTGTCATAAAGCTACAATAATCAAAACAGCCTGGTATTGGTATAAGAACAGGCACATAGACCAATAAAATAGGATAGAGATTCCAGAAGCAAAACCTCAATTTCTTAACCAGTTCATCTTTCACTAAGCCTCCACCATCAACCACTGGGGAGAGGAGAACCTATTCAGTAAATGATGCTGGGAAAACTGGATGACCACATGCAGAAGATTAAAACAAGACCCCTACCTATCACCACACAATAATCAACTCTAAATGGATCAAAGACCTAAACATAAAACCTCAAACTTTAAGAACCTTAGAAAATGCAGGGAACACCCTTATGGAAATTAGAACTGGCAACCAGTTCTGAATCAAGTCCCAAGTGCCCATGCCATAAGAGATAGGATAGACAAGTGGGACCTCATCAAACTACGCAGTTTCTGCAAAGGCAAAGAAGCCATCAAGAGAGCAGGGATACAGTCCACACACTGGGAAAAATTATTTGCCAACTCTATATCAACATCCAGAATCTACAAGGAACTCAAAGGCACCAAAAAGAAAAAAAAAAACAGACAGTCCAATTACAAAGTGGGCAAAAGATATAAATAGACACTTCTCAAAAGAAGACATTGGGCAGCTAATAGATATGTGAAAAATGCTCAGGCTCTCTAGTCATCAAAGAAATGAAATTTAAAACCACACTGGCCCACCTAACTCCAGTCAGGATGGCCATCATCAATAACTCAAAAAACAACAGATGCTGGAGAAGATGTGGGGAAAAGAGAACACTTCTACATTGTTGGTGGGTTTATAAACTAATAAAACCTCTGTGGAAAACTTTGTGGTGGTTACTAAGAGATCTAAAAATCGACCTTTCGTATGACTCTGCAACCGTCCTGCTGGGAATATATCCAGAGGAACTCAAACCACTCTATGAAAAAGATACCTGCACACGCATGTTTATTGCAGCATTATGCACAATTACTCCAATTATAATTTGGAATTACCTGCTTAATACACATTCTACCCCTTAAAAATCTATTTATAATTGTGATTAGAATTACATATGTATATAAATTAACTGAATGAATTTATATTCCTAAAACAAAAATTTTTACATTGATTAATTATTTTACTCATTCACATTCTATAGTTTTTATATAGATTCTTAAAATGTACTCAGTGTCAATGATTTTATATTTGTGTTGCTACTGTGAATACAATATATTTCTATTGTATTTTAAATGATTATTTCAATTGTTTAAGTAAATGAATTTTGCATATTTGTTTTTACTCTATCTACTTTTCAGAACTTACTGTTTCTGAAAAAATTTCAACTTATTTTCTAAGATGTTTCTGATAGCTATTCTTATGTAGATAAGAAGTTTGTTGCTGTTTATTCGGTGCTTATATTTATAATTTCTTTTTATTCTGATTGTAATAACTAAAACCTCCAGAATACTGACACCAGGCATCCTCTACTAGTGTTTATTTTTAAGTGGAGATGCCAAATTTCATATGCTTATTTCACCACTGAGCTCAGATAAGTAAGCTTTATCATTTAAAATAGTTATCTTTTATGCATGACTTAATAAGAGTGTTTTATTTTTTCTTTAATTAAGGATTGAGGTGAATCATATCAAAAGCCTTTTACATATTGATACAAAATAACACTTTCAACTGCACTCTACAGTTGTACTTTGCATTATAGATATCTGGTGGCTGTTGTATAACATGACCATAATAAAAACAGTCTTTCTGGGGGGAAACATTTTGAATTTCAAACAATGAATTGCTGTATAAACTAAAGAAAGCCTGTACTTACTCTTAAAATAGAAATACTTTGAAGAATTTTTGTCACCAGTTTTATATCTCTTCCTGTGTCCTTTATAATATATAATATTTGTTATATATTTCGGATAGTATAACAAACAAAATGCAGAACTGGGAAGAAATATGTCATATATGCATTTGGTTTATGTAATCATTAGCTGTTCTAATCTGTATGAGTCTTATTCTTATCCCTATACCCAAGGGACCTAGTCCACATGTCTCCTGGACTCTATCATTTTCAACTAAAGCACTGCAATACTTGAGAATTTCACCATAGTCACTGAATCAGGTGTCTGCCCTTTCTATTTCTCATTCTTTTCTTCCAGCCTCTTTCCTTCCCTTTCTTAATACTGTTTATGCATAATGGTGTAACTACTAAACTCTACTTACTCTCCTTTGCACAGTGCTGAAAATGTAAGGTCAATACAATGTTAACCCAATTCGAATGAAATGAAACTTAGAAAGCTTCTCTCAGTAAGATTTCTACTGCTTAGCCAACTGGCCAACAGGTATTCAAAGCTATCCAGAATCAAACTGAGAAGATATCAAAGCTCAATCAAGAGAACTCTGGAATAGATGCTCAAACAATATGACCTTAAAGTTTTCAAGTGGTATTATGCTCACAGTCTACCATTGTGGCCAATTTAGAAAGTAATAAATGTTAACATTTATTATTCATTTATTCTGTGGCATAGAATTGCTAGTAAACCTTACAATAGAGCCATACACAGGTTACAGGTGAATCCTCACCAGTTCTTAGAAATTCCAAAGATTGCAGACCCATTTTCAAATTTATCTTAGTCTTAACCATTGAGAATGCTTACATTTTAAAAGTAACATGAAAATGATCCAATCCAAAAGTGAAAATACAGCATGAAATACTTGGAGATAAAGGTGAAAATTCTAAGTTACACAGAACACTTAATAATTGCTCTCAAACTAAGGCACCCAGAAGATGATCAGCCATCTGAGAACTAGTGTGTTTGACTCTTAATCTGAGAAACAGGCTTTGAAACAATAACCAATTTATCAAACTCTAATTCAGCGATCAAAGAAGTGGTGACTTCCTAGGATGTCAAAGTCAACATAATGATGCTAATATTAACTAAATTTTTGGAGTACCTAGTACATGACAGGGATTGTCTCAATGACTGCAATTACTTTTTAAAATATTATCCTCACAATATGGTTAGCGAGTTTGATTTTGGTAATTTGGCTGCTATTGTTTCAAAATATTCTCTAATCAAAATGAAGATCTTCAATATTTCTTTCTCAAGTTCTGAATCAAATCCACATTTTACCCAAAAAGATTGACGTAAGTATTAATATGCTCATTTTAAGGATGTAGAACCCAACACTCCTCAGGTCTCTGAATTACAAAGTGACATAATCAAACTGAAAAATCCAGGTTTCTTTTGATTCAACACATAACAAAATATATCTGAGATTCCCTGTTATTCAAACAAGTATGGCAACGTCTGAAACCAGCTCTCATATATTTCCAGCATTGCCTCTCCTATGAGATTGAATTCCTTAGTTCACTCAACTGATATTTACATGAAATAATATCAATATTTCTTCACATGCTTGACTATCTTTTTGTGAAGATATGTCTAGAAGTTATGTCAATAATTGACATTATTGTCTAATTATACTTCCCATCTTAGTGTCTCAGGACTTCAATTTTCCACAAATAGATGTACAGTTTACTTACGTATTTCACAGAATTAATGATAATTTTAAATGAAATAACATGTTAAAACACTTTTAATTACACAATGCTATACTATGCGCACTATTATTAGTATTATTAAAACAGGTGCATTTGAAACTCAGTGCTATTTAAAAATTTTTTGTTGTAAAAAACTTATTCTTATAAAATATGTTTTCTATTTATATGCACTTACTTTGTTCAAAGATCTGTAAATATTAGCTTAACATTTTGTGTGATACACAGATTGACTGTATATTGTACTACCTCTAATTTGCAAATAGAAAAAGACATGAAGTAGGAACCATTTGGTATATTAATGAAATATTTAACAATTATACAGATTTTGTGACTCCAAATCAGTACATTAAGGCTTTTGATTCACTTATCTTTAATTCATGTGCAGTTCATTGATGCAAATTTTTGTCTATAACATTTCTATTGAATCAAATGTATGCTCCATTAAAATCCCTATGTGACCTTAGGGCCTTATCTGACTTTTTAATTTACCTCAATTATATTAATGATGGAGCACTTTCTTATTTCCTGTAAATTTTCAGAACCCTTTCATACCATTGCTTTGAGAAAATATTACTAGTAGCCACAGTGGTGATTTCTAGTACAAAGAAAACTGTCTGATATGTTCTTATTTAATTTTCCTGATTAGCATAGAGATAATTTTTTATTTCTTCTGTTTTTAACTTAAAATAAACATGCATAATAATAAACAAATATTAATATCAATAAGCAACATCAAGAAAATGAGTCATTATGACTAAAGCCATTAACTACTAAAATTATATGTTGATTTATATATAGCCAGATATTTCAATGTTTATAATTCATACAGTTGTGTTTTATGGTAAGCTTTCTTACTTAATATATTGTGAACATTTCCCAAATCAATAAATATATTTCTTCAAAATAATTTTTATTAATCTTTAGTATTTCAACATGTGAATGAAACAAAATTTTCTCAATCACTCTCTAATGAAAGATCTTTAGATTACTTCATAATTTATTAATTATGGTATGCAAGGATAACTATATTTGTGGTTAAATATTCATCCTTATATTTTACTGTTTCCTGGGAATCAGTTATAAAAAAACAGAATCGCAGAATTTTTAAGAGTATCTATAGCTATCTATATCTACTATTTATATCTAGATAGATAGATAAAGCCAAATTGATTAATAGTTTTATTAATTCTACGAATTGACTTTTTACAAACTCTTTTCAAGACGCTCATGATTGCTGTCATTATGTAGTTAAATATTTTCCAGATTGCTAATATATAATATCACCATGAAATTTGCATGTCTTTCTTGATCAGTATATTTATTCCTATTTTTATCTACTATTTTATATCTTCTGAATAGGGCATATTTTGTTTTTATTTTGAGTTTAAGGATATTAACTTTATTTTTGGATTTTAAAAATCTACTTTTGAATTTCTTAATATTTCCACATGAAAATTTAATATGTTTGAAATATAATTTTTATTTCCTTTTTCATATGGAAATACATTAAGGATATAAGTAATCAAATGATATTTAAAGAAATAATTTCATCTTTGATGTAACATTTTGACATCTTTTCTCACAACAAAATTATGTACATATACATATTTTTAGTACTCTTATTCTGCTTAATAATCTTATATGTCAAGAACTTTTTAATTTATGGTTCTCAAAATCAAAATAATACTGTGATCATTTTTATTAAAAACTTTTATCAAATAATTCATTATTTTCTACATATTTGAACAAGAACTTTTTTTTAATATTTACCAAAATCTATTTCTGAAGTTTCTCTTCTGATGCATTTATGTTCTCTATTATTATGTCAATGCCAGGTCATTTTAAATAAGTAACATTTTAATATTTAGTAAGATAAGTTTACATTATTACTTTACTTTCCTAAAAAAAACTTAAGATCCTTTGTCATATTGTAAAAAAATTGATATTTTATAGGTTGATACAAAATGTAATGTATTAATTTGGAAAGAAATGGCATCATTATAATAATATTAAATCTTCCAGTCAAGTATATCAAATGTATTCTCAGTTACTCATTCATCTTTTATGGCAATAAGTAAAGTGTTTAAAGTCCTGAACACAAATTTCTAAATTTGATAATCATATCATGATTATATAAGATGTCAATATTAGAGGAAGCTAAATGAAGAATTTATGATAATTATTTCCTGTATTTGTAACTTTTCTCTAAATGTTAAATTATTCCAAAATAAAAACTGTATTGAAACTATTACTGTTGTTGCTGTTAATATTTATTTAATAACTGTTTCAAACACACAATTAACTAGGTGAATTTTATGATGATGAATGCTAATAAATCAACCACCTAAACATCTATATAATTAGTGTATCCAGAAATTATATATCAACCAGAAAGGCTCAGTAGGAAGCAGATTATCACTGAATTAACAAAGTTTCCTGAGATTCTTCCTTTTCTTCCTCCTTTTGATGCACCTCCCAGTCCTGCCAAAGAAATTTTTCAGGTGTATGGATGTTCAAGCTATGAGAAAGGAGAGAAGAGTTTTGTTTCACTGTCTTAGTCCATTTGTGCTGCTAAATAAAATACCTGAGACTGGGTAATTTATAAATAGCATAAATTTATTCTTTCACAGTTCTGGAGGCTGGGAAGTCCAAGATCGAGGTGCCAGCATCTGGTGTGGGCCTCCTTTCTACATTCTCACAGGGGAAAAGAGAAAGGCCAAAGGAGAACAAACATGATATCCTCACATGGCAGAAACTTAAAGAGAGAATCAATGCAGTTCCACACACTCTTTTGATAACAGCATTAATCCATTCATGAGGACTCCACCCTTGTGACTGAAACACCTTTCTAACGACCTCATTTCCCCACACCATTGCATTGAGTATCAAGTTTCCAACAGATGAATTTTGGAGGGGACAAAAGCAAACTGTACCACTTATTGTTCAAAGAGATGTGCTATGAATGACATACCCCTGATGTAATAAGAAGACACGGAGGCACAGGCCTGTTAAGTGCTTCAAGAAAATTCCATTTTCTGTTTGGGAAAGTATTAAAGACAAGGATTATATTTTCACAAGAAATGGAGGGGAGAAAGAATGGTGTCTATATAAGGGGCTACTTTTATGGCCTCTTTTCTACACTTGCTGCTATAAAGTAGAAAATTGCATGCATCCAGTTAAATTGTCACAGCAGAAAAATTTACAGATTTTCTAAGGAATATGCATGTAACCATGAGAATACATCTATGAAATAAGAATATCTGCCTCTTGTGAGCTTCATACAAAATTACTGATGCTAAGATCATGTTTGCCTAGGAAATTAAGATGAAAGGGACAGTGCAACCACGATGTCCAAATGAAATACAAGAGACCCTCTGGGTTTGTGGACTCAAGATTCCTAGTGATCAGTATTTATTATCATCATGACATATGTTAGGTTGATTGATGCTCCTGTGGATTGCTTCAGTTCCATTTGCTGCATTCTCTTAACTGGTATAGTCATATAAATGGCCTTGGGCTAGAAACACAGCTTTTGTTAAAGGAGAGTTTCGCAAATTAAAAAAAGGTGCTAAAGACAAATCAGTTTTTTAATATGTATCCCCTCCCTGATATCATCATAACTAAAAAACAGGGGAAGCAAAATGAGACTTTGGGGTTGTTCTGAGTTACTTTGCTTTAGGAGTGAAAAAAACCCTGCAATTTATATGTTTATCCAATTTAAGTTACCTTTTTAAATTTCATCTTCCAAGAAAGAAATATTCTTATATATCTATGCTCTCCAAAAATGAGTTAATATGAGATTTGTTGTGGAATAATGTGAACATGAAAATAAATATATGATTAGAGTATAACTTTTAGGGCAATTCTTTACATCAAAGTTTTTATGAGGCGTTAAGATTGGTAACACTGAAAAGATATGAAAAACAATTAAACAGTGCTGACAGTTGCCCAAATAAATCTATGATCTTCAGATTCCTCTCTATCAAGAACCAAACATTGTGCTTAAGGATATAGAATTCATATTTCCAAAATACATTGAGGAAACTTTGTTTCAAATGTTCAAATTCTCTTTATCATGCAAAACATGTGGTTACCTATTGTTCTCAAAACTAAATATTATAGTAACTAGCACAGTTAGAAACCAGCAACAATATGGGAATATATAATTAACAGTTAAAGAAGTACAATGGACATTATTTATGTCTGCTTAAGGGCCAGGTTCTAGCCAAACATAATTCTTTAGCAATTATGAAATATAGGCTATTGTGATTATGCAATGGAGAAGAGTTGCTTGTACAAATGAAATGAACAAAAATTTGTGAGCCATGCTTAAGTAACTTATTTTTGAACAAGATGTTTTCTAATAGTGTGTGTATGTGCATATATAGATTTTTTAGGAGCATTGGTTATCAAAGAATTATTCAAACTGTATAAATTAGTTTTAATTGGAAAACAAGATTAAGAAAATACAACTAAAAATTAACTTATAATAGTAAGTTCTGATTTTTATATAAACTCTAGTTATGGTATATATTCTTATAATCCTTTCTTAAGAGATTACTTGAAGAATTATAAATAAAATTTCATAATTAATAGAAATTTTAGAAAATATATGCAGAAATTTTTATTAAAGTAAACTTGTTAGACCCAAGTTATAACCATAATCTTACACAATTGTTTAGGAAGTTTCATAGAAAATAAACTTTATTTAGAAAACTTGAAAATTTAAAATCAAGGTATATAAATTATCATTTGATAAGTAAGATCTGTAGAGGCTATACCTTAATTCTAACATTCAGTCCTATTACACAGTCAAGAAAAGAACAGATTAATTTCCCTTTAACATGGTTACTGCAGAAATTACCTAGTCATCTGTTCCTTTACTTTCCCCTTCTCTTCATTTTGTAATATTTCATTTTCTATTAAATGAGCATAAAATAAAACTAAACTGATATATGTATAAAGTAAAGAGTCGTGTATTTTAGTTTTGAAATGTTGATAACTAGAAAATCATATGAGTTTTTTTTACAAATTAATTTATTCTTAGCCATTTTACACTATAATTTTGTGACTTACGTAAGAAAAGCTACTCCTTGGTATAATTTAAATAAAAATATTTTATTTTAGAAATAATATATGATTACAATATTAAGACATGAGAAAAACTATATAACTTACAGTCTTTTATTTTAGAAGATATGTTTGTTTTACCTGTAATAGTTTTCCTGAAAAAGAGTCAAAAGTATTTTATCCATGTTGGGCAATGACAATTCTCCTCTAGTGTGTAGCTGATATGATCTTTTGTAGAGTAGCTTTCTCTTGCTGTCTTATCTCTTGATTTAAATGCTTTAGCATCAGGATAACCTTCCACATTTGTTTCCTGGTAACCCTTCATCCATGCCACATGTTAGGATGTGATCCAAAAAGTAAAGCATTTCTTTTGACCACCTTGCTTCAGTAAATTCATTCCAATTCTAATCTATATTGGAAAATATTACTCTTCTAATTATGACTTAAAAGGAATAACAATAAAACTACAAAGGAGTTATCTTAGAGATCAGATTTCTGAATCATCAGTTGACACTAATAGGCTCAAATTTACTATGAACCTGGTAATGTAGCAATTTCTATAAGAAGCACAAAAAGAAAAATAATCCATGGCAAATTATGGATGATTTATTTTTTTCAGTGTTGTAAGGAGTAACACATTCTATAAGCACAAATAGGTGGTTATAGAATGAAATACGGAAGATATTTTTTCTATTCCAATTTACATTAGATATTAGGCAATACTTTAAATTGTAGTGCATTTACTATAATGCTTTCATAACACAGTGCAACCCTATACCCAATGTGAAATCACCAGTGAGCCTAATTTGCTACACTATGTGAGCTTGCTGGGCCACGGGGATGGCTTGTCTTCCTTATTTGGAAGCAGTAGATTCACATACGTGCTAAAGAGTAACGTGCTAGGATCAGCCCATTTTGGTTCCTGTCTTATGGAAGAAAGTTCCTGTAGCCATCAGTATTTCCACACATTCGCATCCTTTAGTTACCAATCCTGACCAATTCATTCTACTTCTATTAGGGTTACAGTCTTGATCAATAGAAAAATTTATTTATAATTTGTTTCACCAGTAAATGATTTTATTATTTATTAATAATATAAACTATTAGCCTCTAAACCATTAGAATCTTTGGTTTGATAAAATCATGTAGCTATTTGACCTGCTACAAATAGAAGTATTATTTTTTTTCTGTCTAACTTAAATTGCTGGTGGTAACTGTTGTAATTTCTGAAATTATAGGCAAATACATATTATCTTTGAAAATCTATCTTGCCTGTGTAAAGGACACCTTTAATCTTTTGAGACTAATTCTTTCCCTCCTGGGCCCTACTTTCATCTGCTGTCGTTATAATTTATATCTCTTTCCTCTGTGCAACTTATGGTCTTTCTATGTAGCAATATTGGGTAACGTTTAATACTAATCAACATTATGAGTTTATTTGTTTACCTCTCATACAAGATAATGAGCATGCTGAATGCAGCAATTTCTGTTCCTGGAACATAGTAAGCAACAAATAAGTGTTTATAGAATGAATTGACTAATAAGTCACATCTATTTAGTTATTAAAAATGACTAATGAGGAGATATAGAAGTAAAAAAAACACCAATTTTTAAAAATATTTTAAATTTTAGAATTATTGTAAAAGTTGATGCAAAGTTGAAAATTTTCAACATACAAAAAAACAAAAAAAATAAGAATTATGTAGCAGGTAAAGAAGCTGAAATGAATGTGAACATTGTTTCCAGTTTTGTGTTTTAATTTGTGAACTTATTAATAGTGGAATATACTCTAAATTGTGGCTTTGTTTTTTTTTTCTGCTTTTCAGATAAATGTATTGGATTTAAGTGAAGAGATGACAGCAATGACAAAAGATAAAACTTAAACTTGGGAAACACTAAATTAAAGGCACCATAATATACATTTTCCTTGATACTTATGAAAGTAAGTTTTTCTAACAGTATAAAAAAAGCTTATGACATTAGTTCTCATTATAATGTAACTTATTTCATAAA
Source organism: Tarsius wallacei (assembly GCA_963574415.1). Lineage (NCBI taxonomy): Eukaryota > Metazoa > Chordata > Mammalia > Primates > Tarsiidae > Tarsius > Tarsius wallacei. Next base: position 5,638 of record CAUYQG010014483.1, on the reverse strand, counting down.
AATATACTTTGGTCTGACACTTGCAAGAGATTTAAAAGGAAAAATAATATAATACATGACCAAATTTTGTACTGAAGCCTATTTTATATGAGAATCAAAAGAAAGACTTCCAAGCACCATTTATTTCCTTTGTACAAATACCAAGTTACCTAAACACTTGGCACACAGGACAGAAATAACTGTATTTACCCTGTAATTATATGATACTTAACCTTATAATTAAAGGAACAACAGTTGCCACAAACACAAAGTGCACTTACAGGAAGTAAGTGCACTATAAAATAAAGCAATTACTGCAATAAACTATATAATTAAAAATCTCTTAAGGCAGCAACAAGGCTTGCCCAGCTAATTCTAAAAGTACCAGAATAGTTACTCCAGATGCATTATCCTGTAGTTTACAAAGAATTGAAAATATATCTTTTTCAGAAGCCTGTTCTCTGGAAAAGAACACAAACAAGCTAAAACCTTTTAATTTGTTCCCAGAGCTGGTACAACCACCCTGTTTGGGGAAAGGCTGAAGTTAGAAGGGCATCTGAACACTAGTGTCCAAATGTATTTTTGATAATAAGTGATGATTCATAGCAGACCTATCCATTGGTATTGAGAGAAACAATGTCTATTTTTAAAGGCACATCTCAATAAGTACTATGCCATTTTTCCAGAGAAATCTTAAATGTAGTTGGGGAGATATTTCTCTTTCTGAAAGCCATGTATGTTTGACTCTGTCTAGCCTTTGTTACAAAAAGGTATTTTTTAAAAATTGAATAATAATCAGGGGAGAACGTGTATGTTGTTATCACTGACATTTAGTAGGCAGTCATTTCTCCTGCAGTGTCCTATGTCATACCCTTATTTTCGCTTACTTTTTGAATAACTACTTTTAATTTCATGCTATTTGGGTGAGAATAAGATTTTATAAGGTCATACTGATTAATCTCATATCATAGATAATGCAGAGAGACAATCAAGCATGACTCTTAGGTTTTTTACTTAAGCAACTATATGGGTGAGAGAGTCATTCATTGAGATATAAATTACTGGGAAAAAATCAAGTTAGTTTGAAATACTATGCATTTAATTTTGGACATGTTGGATTTAACCTTATTTTGGAATTTACAAATGGTATTTCAAATAAGCAGTTAATAATATATATTCATATCCATATGTTCTACATCTGCAGTTTCAACCAACTACTGGTAGAAAATATAGTATTAGGAAAAAAAATTCTTCAAAGTTCCAAAAGCAAAATTTGAGGTGCTGGGTACTGAGTACTATATTGAACTCATGTGAATTAAGTGTTATATAGGCACTGCATTAGATATTACAAGTTAACTAGAGATGACTTAAAGTATATGGTAGGATCTGCAGAGATTATAAGCAAATACTATGCCATTTTTATATACGGGACTTGACCATCCCTGGATTTGGTTATCTGTGGGGGTCCTGGAGTCAATCCCTCAGGTATACAGAGGGACAACAGTATATGAACTCACAAGACAGACCAAGATTACAGAGGATAATTGAAATCATGAGTATGGGTAAGTTTTTCCAGAGAGAGCGCCTACTGTGATAAAAAGAACCGGTCTAGGACCAAGGTTGAAAAACACCAGTGGGGAAAGACAAGGTAGAAGGAGATGAGAAAGCAATGGAGGCACATGATCACCCTGTGAGGAAGAGACACAGGAAAGTATGGTGTGAAAATGACAGGAAAAACATTATTTTTCAGTAAAGCAGGTATATTCTACAATATTCAGTGTAGACGTAAAGGGATTTGAGAACTGAAAATATCCTTTGGATTTAGTACCTTCATGAATATCTATAAGAAAATTACCAATAATGGTGGAGCTTTCCATTATATATGTGAATCAGGGTTTATTTTTTTTAAGTCAAATGACTGTAAAGAGGCTCCTTTAATAGAAGTCCACTTAGTATTAGATCACTGATAAAATGGATAATAAAGATACTCCTACCTGAGTAATGCTCTTGAAGGAAATTTTGTTTAATAACATGCATTTGAAAATAGAAGTACATATTTATCAAGTAGCATAATTTATTCATACTTTAAGAGTGCGTATGAATTGTATTCTATTCGCTATAACACTATGGTACACTGCTCTTAAGTCATAGCTTTTAGACCTACTTTAATTCATTTTAATGGACATTTTACTAATAAGCAGAAATAACTCACTTTTAAAAAGATAATATATTTACCTATTTTTATTCTAACCCCACATAAAAAGCTAGATAAAATAAAATACAAATATAAGTATTTTTCTTTAACATTTTTGGTTTTGAAATCCCATCTTCTTTAATATACTTTTTTGTCATTTACTTTTTATAAGTAGTGAATTCTTATATGATTTTATTATAGTCCTATAATTCAGAAAGTCCTTTTTGTGGGGGATGATGGAGCTCTATGTCTTGCTACTAATAATATCTCTTTCAGTACTTACCATTGAACCTTGAATGTGACAGGAATTTTACAAATACTTGGTAAATAAAAGTAACATAAATAAAAGTCTAGGTGCCTTTTCATTGCACTGAGCACACATAATGGCATTTAAGTTAACTTAACATGTATTATGATTTTTGCTGATTCAAAGTCTTGGAGCAACTTACAGTCCCAGGATATGCTCATTCATCCATTTACGATTCTTCAGTTTCCCATTATGTGCAAGCTGTGTAACAGACATAACTTTTATCCTTGCTGGGGTTAAGACCACAGAGTTCTTACAAGGCCTGAAGCACCTGATCACCTTTTTTTCTTTTATAGGAAGAGAAGACTTTCTTTGAAACTTTTGGATCGTATGGCTTCTGTTTCATTTTTCTTTATTTTGTTTACTTAATTTTATGGTTATGTGTTTCTTTTCATTCTGTATTACAAATTTTCAATTCAAGTACAACACCCAAGAGTTACATAAATAGCAGCCTCTTTCTTTCGTACTTGCCCTCTCCCATTTTTGCAGGGTTCTACATTCCAACAAGGGCTATAGGGAATAAGGGAAGAGGAGACTATTCTTTTTCATTATGAAAATTTTATCTTCTCTGGGGACATTTCTCTCATTTTCATCTCATCCGCCCCTTACTTCTTGAGACCCAATTCTTATTGCACATGCGGGTCCTTGACCAAGTTACTCAATCTTGAATATTACCCATAAGCACCACAGAAAAGTCCGGGGGGGTGGAATAAAACCTCAAATCTAATGCTATATTAATGATATTATAATAAGTCAAGGTCAAGTTAGGATATTTGGTTATTTTAGTTAAGCTACCGCACCTGGGTTTAAGCAGCAAAAAGTACCTTTTAGCAGTACATCCTGGATTGAAACAATGTTGTCAATCACATTAACCACATTTCCAGTCAACAATTATATAATGGAGGTGGTGCAGGGGGCATTTGCACAGGTGTTAAGTCTCCTTAAGACACGCCCTAGGCCCCCTGTGTCCACCTAACCAGCTTCTAACTATGTCCTCTCTCAATAATGCCTCTCTTACCCAACAGTGTGAAATGAGTAGGCAATTCATGAATTAGGGAAAAAAAATCTTCCCAGTTCCCTGCAACATTCCTCCCAACAGGTTTCCCCAAGGTTGGTAAGAACCACTAGGCAGCAGAGATTCTGCCTCACTAATCCATACTATTAATTTTACAGAGAGCCTTGGAAAGTCCTGTGTTTGCTTTTCGCTGATTGTAATTGAACGTTTACATTTGTCTGATTTTAGGATTCATTGATAGGCAATGCCATCTATGCAAAAAAATCATACTTTTCAATATTAACTTTATAAAAGTGGTCTGTACTTGACTCCTTTCTGTCTCTCTTTTAATTGGTTCAGCATTCAGACAGGAAAAACGTTATCACTCACTGTGCCCTTTAAAAATATTAACAAGTCTAAACGTGAGTGGCTTTTGATATCCTCTCTGCAATGCTGGGTTCTTTCTTCCAATTGTGCTTTTTTGTCTTCCAGATACAAAAATCCTTATTTAACTTAGTATATTTTATGTTTTCTCAAAGATTTCTAACACAGTCTAATTTTTTTTCTATCTTCATTGTTTAAGCAAGGTGTTTTTTTCTTTGACTATAATATGTTGAGTAAAACAAAAGATACAGAGACTAGCTAGCTATATTTTGAGACAGTCAAAAAAAAAAAACAAATAATTTTGATTCTAAGTGTCCTTTACAAATGTATGGCTTATTCTTTTTTCTTTTTTTTTTTTTAACTTTTCTTTTTTTATTTTAAAGATGTGGTGTACAATTCCGGGTTAGGTATACAAATGTTCACTATGCAGGTACCATTACTGATGAGGTGTGTCCACCCTTCCCCAGGCAGATTTCAACTACTCATAATCTTGCTTCCCTGCCCCCCTCCCGACAGTTTCCCACTACTGCCATTCCTTTTTTTTCTAGTATTATGATAATTGTTCAAGATCCACTTATGATTGAGAACATGTGGTACTCAGTTCTACGTTTCTGTGAAAAAAATCACTCATTATTATAGACTCTAAGTCCATCCAGGTTGCTGTGAAGTTCATGATTTTGTTCTTCTTTATGACTGGGCAAAATTCCATCGTGTATATGTACCACATTTTTTTATCCAGTCCTCTTTTGATGGGCAGCACAGTTGGTTCCATGTTCTTGCAACTGTGAACAATGCTGCAATAAACATAGGTGTTCAGGTAGCTTTTTTATAGAGTAATTTGTGTTCTTCAGAGTATATTCCCAGTAAAGAGATTGCGAGGTCATATGGAAGGTCAATTTTCAGATTTAGTAATCGCCACACTGTTTTCCACAGAGGTTGTACTAGTTTATACTCCCACCAATAATGTAGAAGTGTTTCCTTTTCCTTGCATCCTCTCCAGCATTTGCTGTTTTTTGAGTTCTTGATGATGGCCATCCTGACTGGAGTTAGGTGGTTTCTCAGTGTAGTTTTAATTTGCATGACTAGTGAGGCTGAGCATTTTTTCATGTATCTCTTGACTGCTTGTGTGTCTTCTTTGGGGGACTATCTATGCATATCTTTTGCCCACTTTGTAATGAGGCTGTTTGTTTTTTTCTTTTCAGTACATTTGAGTTCCTTGTAGATCCTAAATGTTAGGCCTTTGTCAGATATAAAGTTGGCAAATATTTTTTCCTGGTCTGTGGGCTGTCTCTCTCCTCACTTGATGGTTTCTTTCACTTTGCAGAAGCTTGTCAGTTTGATGAAGGCCCCTGCAGGTTTTGGGGGTCCCTAGAAAGATGGGGTGGCATCGGCGATTTGAGGGATAGATATGAGAGAAAGAAAGAAAGAGGGAAAGAAAGAAAGAGGCTGGACTCCTGTCTAGTGCAAAAGCCATTTAATGGAGGTTTCTGTGCTCTTTTTATCCTAAATTTTCACAGGTTAGATCACAAGGTTTTCACGTGAACACAAAGCCAGGTGGATGAGGGGCACCCCCCCACCTACCAGGTGTTTCCTCAGGCATGAGGAAGAACAAACACAAGATTGTCTTACTCTTTCCCCATGCTTGGTTAATGTTCCTCAAAAGTAACACAGCAATCTTTCCCTGATGTCACAATGTTTCTAATAATCAATAGCTTTAAAATCCCTTACACACACAATACCTTATGCAATGACTAACTTATCTTAATAACTTTCTTATTCT
>CAUYQG010014478.1:0-12441 GCA_963574415.1 Tarsius wallacei | reverse complement strand
TCACCCCACTTCAGGTCCTGTGGCTTTTGGCACAGCCAGAGACTGAACAGAGGAGGGTCAGCTGTGGGCAGACTTGGCTCACTGTTATTCAGTACCTGCTTTGTTCCAGGGACAGCGCTTGGTAATTTCTTTTTTTTTTTTTTTTAGTTGGCGTCTCACTCCGTCGCCCAGACTGGAGTGCAGTGGCCGCTCCCGGCCACCGCAGCCTCGACCTGCTGAGCTCCGGCGATCCTTCCACCTCAGCCTTCCGAGTAGCCGGAACTACAGGCGGCGCTACCACGCCAGGCTAATTTTTTTGATTTATTGTAGAGATGAGGTTTCGCCTGCCCAGGCGGGTCTCGAACCCGCGGGCTCAGGCAATCCACTCACCTCAGCCTCCCAAAGGCGCGGGATTACAGGCTGAGCCACCGAGCCCGGCTGCGCTTGGTAATTTCATTTGGTTACCTTGAAGGGTCTCATTTAGTTCTTGAAGTATTCCCTTTTCAAATGACAGATATTGGTGTCCAAAGAGGGTAACTGTTGTTTCCAGGGTCCTCATAAGAAGTCAGCCTGTATGTGGTAAAGCTATCATGTGAACCCCCACATTCTGACTCTGAATCAAGTGTCACTGTCCCGTGCTGCTTCAGAGAGCTCAGCTCTCCCTACACCTGTCCAATCAGTTTTACTCCCATCCCAGGGGGTCCCTGGGAATGAGTCTCTCCCCTTCTCCCATGACAGCCTTCAGATAACTGAAGCCTCTGGTCCTCTCCTGAGTCTTCCCTTCCCATTCCTCTGACTTTTTCTCAGAGGCCACAGGTTTGAAGCCCCCTTCCCACTGAATGGCTCCTCACCTCTGAGCATCTGTGAGATGGTGGAAGGATGGAAAGAAGTAGATGATCAGCTTGTCCTGGTATCGCCCAGGACTTTTCTGGTTTTAGCACCCAAGTCCTGGATCCCAACAAACCCTGCAGTTCTAGGAAAACTGTTATGGTTTGCTAGTGACTGTCCCCCTTTTGAAATGGAAAGTCCATCCCCTAGGATCACTCTCAATGCTGGGCAAGCTAGGATGGTGATCATCTTAGAGACAAGGGTCAAAAAAAAAAAAGGAAGCAATTTTGCTGGACATCCAGTTTTCCCCTGAGGGGAAAGAAGGTGAGAGGTCGGGGAAGAAGAGAGTCCTGTACCATCGGTGATCTGGAGGATCAAGGTGAGGATTCTCGCTCTGGGTGCCAAGCATGAGGTGAGTGTCTGGCCGGTGTCCATGTGTTGGGAACCAAGACTCACATTCAGGTCAGTCCATGTGTTTGGGAGAGCTGCAGGTGATGTGACTGAACAGGCAAAGCCTCACACCATCTTTAGGAACATGTAGCCTGAGGATCCTGTCACTTGACTGAAAAAGACTTACTGAGGAATAAACAAGTCCCAAAGGAGGTGAAGACACACTTGGGACCCAGGGTGGGAAACTGAGTCACATGAGAACGGATTGGATGTCTGCTGGTTTTCCAGTTGAGGGGAATCCCCTCCCACCTTCTTCTCGGAACAGCCCCCCTTTCACAGAGGTGTGAATTCACACCCCATACATGGAGGGGCAGTATGTTTTGGGAGAAAGCTGTAGCATACTGAACTTACTGTTGGATATCCTGATCTACCCTCCCTCCCCCACACCATATCATGAAATGGCCCAGCACCCCAAAACTGAGGGAGCCCCCTAGGCTGCCCTCAACTCACACACCCAGCCATTACCAAAGGACAGTGTGCATTCAGAGCCTGTCCCTTTCCCAAAAGACTCATGGGCACAGTAGATAGAACCCTAGTAGGCTCTCCCAGCTCCTGGCCCCATTCTTAGCCCTTGAACACTAGCCTCAAGTGACCATCTCCTGTAGGCTCCACTCACTTGCCTCTGGTTTGGTTCTCTGGTCTGGCCTGGACCACTCTCTCCAGGACTCCCCAGATGTCCCCATTGAAGACTGACAATTGTTCCTCCATAGGCTCCACCCACCTGCTGGTACCACCTCTCTGCTCCCCTAACCTGTCACTGGGGATGGAGGCCCAGAAAGTCCTTCTGAAGTTTCAGAACTAGAAGACCCTGGTCTTTGTCTCACTTCCACCCCTAAACACATGGACAGCCTGAGTGTATGGAGGACAGTTCCTACCACTCTCATTCTGTTCTACCACTTTCAGTGACTGCACAGGGCCCCACATCAAGGCTGTGCCATCCTTCAGTAATATTCCCCCTGTTGGTCAGTTAGGCTTCTCCCCATTCTCCCTACATACCCATAGCTGCTTCCTGGATGGTCAGGAGAAACCTTGCAGCAGGACAGTAGCGGACAGGAGGAAGGAGGGCCTGGTCTGACCTCTATGGAAGGAAAGCATCTGTGCAACTGGTCCAGGATCATGTCTCAAGAAGGAGGTGGGTGGGACGGGCCAGAGCACAGTGGGCCTCTAGGACTCAAGTAGCCCTCTCGTACAGGAAATGTGAAGGATTTTGAAGGCCTAGAAACAGCCCTAGAGTGGGGCTGCAAAAAGAGGTATTCGGTAGCCAAGAAAGTAGGAAAAAGGCCCTGGGATGCATGGAGAAGGGTCTTGGGCAATCAGCCTTCTGTGGGGGCAGTGGTGGGGGCTGGGGAGAGGAAGTTGGAAGGAGCAAAGCTTTTAGAGGCAGCTCTTCAGGGGTTTTCCAAAATGGGAAATCACTGGAGTGACCCAGGCCCCTCTGAGCAATGAACATTTTGCACTTCCTTGGAGGCTCTTGTTCCAAATCCCCCAGGCCCCAGAGTCACCAATGTGTGCCCATCACCCCATGCAGGGCCCTAAGAGGTGTGATCAAAGACCAGTCTGGTTATTTAATAATCATAGCAGAGGAAGTTGTGTAATTTTGCAAAGTCAAGCACAAAATGTAAATAATCACTGTTGTCTTTAATTTATTTCTCAAGTATAGAGCATAAAGCTTTGAGGAGATCACTTTCAACTCCAAAAAGAATTAGGAACCAGTGCCATGGAGCAGCATTTCGCAAAGTACATTCTAAGGTATGCTAGTTCCTTAGGATGTTAATGGCTGGTATCTGAGGAAAATAGGGTTGTGTCCTCAGATATAGTTGAGAAAACCTGAATATTGTATCTGTTCTCATTAAAGGTTATGAAGAAGTCCTGCAGCATTTCTCAGACTTATTTAATGAATCTTTTTTTAAATAAAATACTTAATATCTTGTGGAACTACTATTTTGCAATAACCTACAATACACTTTATGTAACATTCCAACTCTCACCACTATTGAACTCTCAATATTTGAACCAGCTGTATTGTTCCAGTTTGCTTTTTTTTTTTTTAATTGGAGTCTCACTCTGTTGCCCAGGCTGGAGTGCAGTGGCATGCTTATTTATGGCCACCACTGCCTTGACCTGCTGGGCTCAGGTGACCCTTCAGCCTCAGCTTTCCAAGTAGCTGGAACTACAGGTATGTGCCACCACATCTGGCTAATTTCTTTATTGATTGTAGAGATGAAATCTCACTAAGTTGACCAGGTTGTTCTCAAACCTGTGGGCTCAGGCAATTCTCTCACCTCAGCCTCCCAAAATGCTGGGATTATGGGCATGAGCCTTGGTGCCAATTTGCTTTTAAGCAACATAATTAAATCATTTAATTCTAATGTAGGTGGGGACACACAACTACATTAGAGTAAAAACTCATAGGGTCAGAGAGCCCTTTGACTTCCCAATGGAGAAAAATCAGGTTCCATCTCCTGAACTGTTTCCTTATTTGCAAGGTGGGTTTAATAACAATAAATTCCATTGATTGTGGGAATTAAGAAGTAATTATGTGAAAGCTCCTAGCTCAATGCCTGATGCTAAGTAAATAACTGGTAGGGAATGAAGATAGGTCTTTGAGAGTTGAAATGGGATGGGGAGGAGAAATAGCCTAAAATCTGAGCTAGGGGAAGGCACTGAAAAGAGTCATGGAAAGGATAGCTGAAGCCCCTTCTCAAGAATAAATACATATATTCAAAATTTCAGTATTCGGGGGAAAAATTAGAGGAAAAAGAAAGAAGAAGAAGGGATGAATATTTGAGTTCTTCTTCTTCTTCTTTTGGATCTATGACTGTATCAGTTAGCTTTTTTTTCCCCTGTAAAACAAATTATACCAGAATGTAGTGCCTTCACACAAAAATCATGTATTAGTTCGTGATTCTATGTGTTGGCATATTTGGGCTGGTCTCAGCATGGTGCTTATACCGGTCTTGCCTGAATTCACTTATGTAGATATAGTTAGCTGTTGGGTTGTTGGGCTGAATGGACCAAGATGGTGTCACTCACATGTCTGGCAGTTGGTGACTGTTAGCAAAGGACCTTGACTGTACTTCATGAAGTCTCTTTAACAGACTAAGTTCAGATTTGTTCCCATGGCAAGTCAAGGCATCTGATTCCTAGGCTTGAACTCAAACAACCTCACTTAAAAACATTTTTTTTTGGCCGGGTTTGGTGGCTCAGCCTGTAATCCCAGCACTTTGGGAGGTTAAGGTGAGTGGATTGCCTGAGCCCGTGGTATTGCCTGAGACTCCAACTCAAAAAAAAAAGCAGAAAAAAAAAAAACCCAACTTTTTTTTATTTTAAAGATGTGGGGTACAATTCAGGGTTAGGTCTACAAATGTTCATTATGCAGTTACCCTTGTTGATGGGGCATGTCCTCCCCCTCCCCTGGCAATTTCCCACTACTATCAATCCCTTTCTTATAGTATTTTTTTTTTTTTTTGAGTTGGAGTCTCACTCTGTCGTCCAGACTGGAGTGCAGTGGCCGCTCCCAGCCACTGCAGCCTCAACCCACTGGGCTCCAGCGATCCTTCCGCCTCAGCCTTCCGAGTAGCCGGAATTACAGGCACGTGCTACCATGCCCGGCTGATTTTTTGATTTATTGTAGAGATGAGGTCTCGCCAGGTTGCCCAGGCGGGTCTCAAACCCGCGGGACCAGGCAATCCACTCACCTCAGCCTCCCAAAGCGTGGGATTACAGGCTGAAGCCACCGAGCCCAGCTTGACCTTCTATTTTCTAAACAATACCTTTCAAAGAGCAAAAGTTTTAAATTTTGGTGAAGCCCAATTAATTTTTTTTCTATTATAGTTTATATTTTGTGGCCTATCTAAAAATAAAAACAACCTTTTCTATTATTTCTTCAACTACCTATATTGTGTTTAAGAGCCCAGCTCTTATAGTATTATGATAATTGTTCAAGGTCTGCTTATGAGTGAGAACATGTGGTACTCAGTTTTTTGTTTCTGTGATAGATCACTGAGTATTATAGACTCTAAGTCCATCCAAGTTGCTGTGAAGTTCATAATTTTGTCCTTCTTTATGGCTGTGTAATATTCCATCGTGTTTATGTACCACATTTTTTTTTTGAGTTGGAATCTCACTCCATTGCCCAGGCTGGAGTGCAGTGGCATGCTCATGGCTGCCCCAGCATTGACCTGCTGGGATCAGGCAATCCTTCTGCCTCAGCCTTCCAAGTAGCCAGAACTACAAAGCACGTGCTACCATGCCTGTCTAATTTTTAATTTATTGTAGGACGAGGTCTCGCCAAGTTGCCTGGGTTGGTCTTGAACCTGTGGGCTCAGGCAATCCTCTCAGCTCAGCCTCCTGTATGTACCACATTTAAAAAAATCCAGTCCTCTTTTGATGGGCAGCACGGTTTGTTCCATGTTTCTGCTATTGTGAATAATGCTGCAATAAGCATGCATGTGCAGATATCTTTTTCATAGAGTGATTTGAGTTCCTCCAGGTATATTCTCAGTAGGGGGATTGCAGCATCATAGGAAGGTCAGTTTTTAGATCTTTTAGGAATCACCACACTGTTTTCCACAGAGGTTGTATTAGTTTGCACTCCCACCAACAGTGTAGAAGTGTTCCCTTTTCCCTGCATCCTCTCAGCATCTGTTGTTTTTTGAGTTATTGATCATGGCCATCCGGACTAGAGTTAGGTGGTATCTCAGTGTGGTTTTAATTTGCATTTCTGTGATGACTAGTGAGGCTAAGCATTTTTTCATGTATCTTTTGGCAGCAACCAACAACCTCACTTTTATCGCATTCTATTCTATTCAGAAGTACAGCATGGATTCAACTGGTGGACAGATTCTACCTCTTGATAGGAGAAGCTGCAAATAATTCAGGGCCATTTAAAATCCCCCACATAGGGCAACCCCTTCGGGTCCCCTCCCACTGTGGGAGGTTTCTGTCCTCTCAATAAATCCTGCTTTCTCACTTAAATAAATAAATTTTAAAAATCCCCTACATAGAGGCTTAGTAGAGGCTTGGTAGAAGCTACTCTTGTGTATTTGGTGGGTTGAGAGGAATCCATGTGTCAATTCCCACATGAATAGTTTCATACCTGCTTGGAAGTGTATTCTTCCTTGTGCTATCTGTACTCGCCTCCCCCATTTCTTTCCCTTCCTCTCCTCAATCCATTCTAGTAAGGCTTTCACCCCCAATGCTCTGAGAAAGAGCTCTTATCAAGGTCACCATGGCCCATATCTTGCAGAGTCAGTGGTTGGCTATCTGTGCTGTTTCTACTTGACCTCTCAGGAGTTGACTCATAGTAGAGGCTCACTGAACATTTGCTGACTTATCGATTGATTGTGAGGATTATAGCTAAGATTTTTAGAGCTGGAAGAGAAATGGTCCAACCTCATTGTTTCACAGAGGCACAGAGAGGGTCCTTTGCCCAGAGGCATGGATACAGACTTGTCCAAGCCAAGCTGGTCATTGTTTCATGAAAGGGCCATCTATACAACGCAACCCCCAAAGGAACTGAGAAACCAAAGAAGAGGCAGAAAAATCAAATTTGTTGGGTTTTTTTTTTGATTTATTGAGAAAACTTGCAGACAGAAGTATAGTGTTGGCAGCCACAAGATAGGTAGATCTCTGCATTGTTATCTCCAGACCCAGGCCTTATATACCATAGGGAAGAGGTGTACATGGTCTAGCAAGACAACGAAAGGCAACCTTTCAGAACAGGCAAGAATGCCATATGCATTCTAGCCTATAATTTGTGTAATAACATCAAGATTGCTTGGATCTAAAAGCGGGAGTATGTGTCCTTGCACTAGGGCCAGTAAACAAAGTAGGAAGCAGGAGGCATTCATGGGACTGGGGCTAATTAGAAGTCATGGCAGATTCGCATCTAAGATGGAGTGACTTTTGTCTCTATAGTCATGCACGATCCTTAGGTTCTTTGTCATAAACTGTAATAGCCACTAAAGGCAAGGGTTAGTTATTTTATCTTAAATCTCCCTGCCAAGTTATCATGAAAACAGATCTCAGAAGAAATTCTGCTGCTCATACAAATATATCCGTAAAACTAGCATTTATTAGCAGGCCATAAAACTGGTTCATATAACCCCTTCTGTAAAATCAGTGAAGGCCCAGCTCTCTGTCATTCTGAAGGCGTGAAAGGACATAACATGGATTTAATATACTCAATGAGCAGCCATTTTAACATTGCCTAAATCTCATGTTTTTCTAGTGGTTCTCTTAACTCAACCTCTAATCACTAGCCAAGGACAGAACCGGTTTCTCACAGGTAGCTATTGATAATTGTTTTACAACTCCCCTCCTCAGCTTGTTTTGTACTAATTAGCTTTTCTATTTCAAGCATTTGCCTCCACCTATAAGACTCAAGTTAACCTAATCAGCTCTTTGTGACATTCTTGACACAGACAGACTCCACCACTGTGGCAGCAGTCATGTGACTAACCCACCCATCTGCCTGTTGTCCATCACCTGACATCAGTACCTGTGCTTACCTGCCCCTCTGTGATGACATGGAGCAGACCACCACCCAATCACCTTAATGACCTTCCCCCATCAAAGGGAAGAATTAAAAGGATTAAACCACGAGTAATCAGACACCATTGCTGGGTCATTGCGACCATTGTGGCCATTGCCTTGCTAGGCTATGGTGTGGCCATGTGCTCTTTGGCCAGGCCCTGTTTCCTGGCTTTGGTCCCCTCCCCTACCCTGGGGAGGTGAATCTCCTCTTTCTCTCAAATTTACTTTCTAAATAAACTATATTTTCTTATCTAACTTCTGTGCAATTCTTTGCATCTTTCTTATGGCATCGGATCACACGCCAGACACCCACACCCCTGGCAGGTCGAACCTAACATTCTGGAGACCCCACTGAGAGTGTGAACCTAACAAAGCTCTTCTCCTTAAAAGGTGACCTTGCAGGAATGGTCTCCTCAAGGCAAAAGCAGTGTTCTAGAGATAGGATTCAGTTAGACTGATGGTTGCATCAGAATACTTTGGGACGGATGCCCCCTCAAGGACTTAGCCCAGTGCACCATCCCTAAGTGAGAATTAGCAGGTTTCTGAGAGTCTTTGAACAAGGAATGGGTAGTGTCTAAACTATTTCAGCCCATCTACATATCTTGAATACTATTTTTTTGTGTGTGTGTGAGTTGGAGTCTCACTCGGTCGCTCAGGCTGGAGTGCAGTGGCACATTGCTCACGGCCACCATGGTCTCAACCTGATGGGCACAGGCAATCCTTCTGTCTCAGCCTTTCAAGTAGCTGGGAATACAGGCATGCACCACCAGGTCCTGCTAATTTTTTGATTTATTGTAGAGATGAGGTCTCACCAAGTTGCCCAGGCTGGTCTCGAACCTGTGGGGTCAGGCAATCCTCTCACCTTGGCCTCCCAAAGTGCTGGGATTATAGGTGTGAGCCACCATGCCCAGCCACTACTCAGGTAATTTCTAAAGCATCACTGGCATGGAGGTAGTCATGAGAGTGAGGCTGTCAGTCAACATTTTATCAGAAAGTCACATTCCAGAGGTCACTTACTTAGCTATCTACTGGTATGCTGGCAAATATTTAAAGCTGGCTGGGAGGTGAGGTTACCACTATAGTGTAAATACTTCTGGTCTGATTTTAAGTTATGAAATGAAGTCAATGAGCCTAGGAGTCGAGAAAGATGCAGAGTCTGGAACAATCAGTTCAGTATCCCACATGGTCATCCGTACTTCAATCCACCTCAAGGCTTTGATTAGTATAATAAATGCATGGTAAAATTCTGGGCTTATTAATTAGCATAACAGGTATTAGAAATAATCTTTTTTTTTTTTTTTGAGTTGAAGTCTCACTCTGTCACCTGGGCTGGAGTGCAGTGGCACGCTCATGGCCACCACAGCCTTGACCTGCTGGGCTCAGGTGATCCTTCCACCTCAGCCTTCCAAGTAGCTAGAACCATAGGCGTGTACCACTTGGCTATGAGGATACACTTAAAGGGTGGGGCTTGGATATCAGGATACACTTAAAGCTCACCAGGTGATCCTGATCTGCAGCCAGGGTCACTGTCACACCTGTATGTCAACCTATGCTACACATTATTACAGTCCTACAGAAAGGTAATGGCAAAACAGGGATTAACACCAGGTCTGCTGACTCCTAGCCCAGTGCTTCTGGAAAAAGGAAGAAAAGTGGAAAATAGCCACTTCTTCTAGGGTCTCGGTGTTTCCAAATGTGGGTCCAGAAAAGTCTGAGTACTTGAGGTCAGGGTCAGGGCTGCAGGCAGGGAGGGATACTTCAGGTGTCTAGAAGCCTGGGAAAGGCTGTGCTGACCCCAAAGAGCTCCCGGTTTCTTCTGCAGGGATGGCACACCTCCGCCTTCAGGGCATCTTACAAGGGCTCAGGGGTAGCTGCCTGCTCAGACTCTTGTGTGTCACCAGGGAAGATCTGAAAGATAAGAGAAAGTGCAGCTGGTTGGAGAGGACAGAAAGGAAGGACAGAAGGGGAAGGCCAGGGCAACTGGAAGGAAACCCAATGGGGGAGGTGTGGGGGTAGATGGGGCTATAGTTTAAGTACAGAGAGTAGAAGGAGGCTAGGAGGTTAGCTAACCTCTTGAAGTGCAAGATGCTAAGTTAGCCCTCCCCAGGATAGAAAGGGCTACTTGCTTCTAGTGGTGGGGACAGAAACCAGCATCTCAAAGAGTAGATGTGAAGCTAGCTCTGCAGTGCTGGGTGGAGGCTCTAGACCCCAGAAGAGTAAAAAGTTAGTCTTTCTCCTCAAATGACAGAAGGAACAACTTTTTTTTTTTTTTGAGTCAGGATCTTACTCTGTGTGGCCCAGGCTGGAGTGCAGTGGCATGATCATGGCTTACCAAAACCTTGACCTCCTGGGCTCAGCCTCCTGAGTCACTGGAACTACAGGTACACACCACCACGTCTGGTTAATATTTTGATTTTCTGTAGAGCTGAGGTCTTGCTATGCTGCCCTGGCTGGTCTCAAACTCCTGGGCTCTAGCAATCCTCCTGTCTCAGCCTTCCAGTGTGCTGGGATTACAGGTGTGAGCCACCACTCTGGTTCAAGAAAGGGCAACTTTTAGCACTGTGGTAAGATGTCTTCTTGGTGCCTCCGAAGAAGAAAAAAAAAAAAAAGTCTTGGACATCAATTATTTGTTTAAGGGTAACTTGCATCAGTCTCTGGTTCCACTTTTCTGCCCCACACAACATCCGCCCAGGGCTTGCTCCTTTTGTGCCAGAAAACTGGCTTCCTTTTTACCTTTCCAGTCAGGGCACTGTCTCCCTCCCTACCCCCAACCTAGTTTTCTTCCTCCTAGGGCAGAGCTTTGGGGGTAGGGCCAGGTCTCCGTGTGTGTGTGTGTGTGTGTGTGTGTGTGTGTGTGTGTGTGTGTGTGTGTGTGTGTGAGTGTGTGTGTTTGTACAACCAAACATGACGCCCATTAAATGAAAGCGCTCAAAGTTAGTTCAGTGTTGTGTCCACCGTTCAATCGGCACGGTGTGGCGCCAACAAATAGATCTTTCTTATTACTCTTATTTTCAATCTCGCCATATCTTACAATTCATACATTACGCTCAATTGGCATAAAATTTAAACAAAAAAAAAGTTTATAATTTTTGTTTTTTTTTTGCGTGCAATGCTTTCAGATCTTATATGACCATCAATGACTAAAGAATAAATTTACTGCCATCATCGAACAAAAATCGATTCCGTACAAATGAAACAAAACTGTTTCAATCAATCAAAGAATGTTAATATGAAACGATATTAAAATTTTCACAGTTTATTATCCAAAAAATGAAATACTGTTTCAGATGGATGGTTGAATGAGAATTATTATTGTACATACATGATTAATAAGAGCTGATTGTAATTGATGGTGCTTCATGGTTTGATGCAAATATTCTGGTTGTATTCGTATGTTTGATAAAACAATCGTAAAGCGTATCCGCTTTAATCATGAACGGAAAACAACAGCAACAACGAAAACCGCAGAAACCAAATGTTCAAATCAGATTCAACGCTGGTTCTCATCACCATCACCATCAACGTCATGTGATCTTCTCTTTTTGGTTTTAATTTCCTTACTCAATATATTCGACATAATCGCCGGGCAAACAATTGAATCCGTTGTTCACCACAATTTTGTTGATGCAATTTCCCGTCTATGGTGTATGTTGTGTATATATAAATGTGGTAAAAGAATATAATACGTTGACGCGACCGAAACTGAATCAAAATCTACCAAATGTATTCATACGAAAATGCTAGATTGAGATGGGAATTGAATCTAAATCCAATTGATTAATTTTGTTCAACATATATAGCCGAAAAATTTTGTTATTCTTCTTGATCAGTTTGTTGTTTCTGTGTTTGTTAGTTCAGTTATGAACCGCCTTATGAAGACCAATATATTTGGCTACAAAAAGTAAACTTTATCATATCACCATTGAATATTTGTATTGGCAATTAATTGGATTGACTTCTGGTCAATTCTGGAGAAAAGTAACAACACACCGAGTCTACTTTTTCATCAATCTCATTTCATATTTGTTGTCCTATACATGAATCGGTCTTTCTCATTCTTCAAATGGTTGCCATGCATTTCTGAGAAAAAAAAGATTAAATCAATTCATTAGACCGTAACAATATTGCTATTTGGTTTAATTTTCAATTATTACGCGTTAATATTGTGTTCTGAATTTGCTCTAATAATTCATCTTTATGAACAATTGACATCATTTACTTTACACTCAATCGTTTCATATATTAAATAAAAAAAAATGTTTGCCAATCATATTGAAACAAGCCAATTGAAAATCTTCATTTTCATCTTAGTTTAATCAATATACCGTAAAATCAAGTTCTTATTTCACCATTTCTTATATATTTATACAAGCAAAACTCTCTTCAATTTTGTTTAATATTTAATTTGTGATGTTCCATTGTCTTAGCTCATTTCGTTATATTGAACAAACTGTACTTTGTATTGGAAATAAAAGTGTGGTGCACCATCTGGTCATTGTGATCCATTCAAGTGAAATGTAAAACAAGTTCCAATTTCAAGGGATAAAGTCAACCTGTTCCAATAGTGTTTGTGCGTGTACGTGTCTCTTTCAGTGTCTCTTAGCATCAATATCAATCACCACTTTTGGTGTATGTATGTGTTTGTGT
>CAUYQG010014474.1:0-134755 GCA_963574415.1 Tarsius wallacei | reverse complement strand
ACTTGTGATCGTTCCATTTTCTTGATGTGTGCTCATAGAGATATAAATTCCCCTCTGAGAACTGATTTCCTGGCATCCCAGAGGTTTTGGTCAGATGTTTCTTCATTTTCATTTGTTTCTAGGAATCTCTCAATTTCTTCTCTGATTTCAGTGTTGACCCAGTCATTGTTCAGCCTCATGCTGTTTAGTGTCCATGTCTTTGTGGGCTTTGGGGAAGTGTTGTTGATTTTGATATTTATTTTTATTTCAATGTGGCATGAGTATGTGCATGGCAAGATTTCAACTTTATGGAACTTGTTTATGCTGGATTTATGTCCAAGGATGTGATTGATTTTGGAGTATGTTCCATGTGGTAATGAGTAGAATGTATATTCTGTGATTGTTGGGTGGAATAATCTGTAGGTATCTACTAAGTCCATTTGGTCAAGTGTCAAGTTGAGGTTCTGGATCTCCTTTATTGACTTTTTGCCTCGATGATCTATCTAGGACTGTCAGTGAGGTATTCAAGTCCCCTGCTATAATGGTGTTAGAGTCAATATCTTTTTTTAGTTTATTTAGTAGTTGCTTTATATATGATGGTGCTTCTGTGTTGGGTGCATATATGTTTAGAATCAATATTTCTTGTTGATGGATTGAACCTTTTATCATTATGTAGTGTCCTTTCGCATCTTTTTAAATTTTTGATAGCTCAAAAATTGTTTTGTCTGATATTCAGATTGCATCTCCTGCCTTCTCTTGTGATCCATTTGCCTGGAAACCCATTTTCCATCCTTTAACTTTGAGTCTGTGTGCATCCTTTGTAGTGAGTTGAGTCTCCTGGATGCAGCAAATAATGGGGTGATGGTTTCTTATTCAGTCCGCCATTCTGTGTCTTTTCATGATGCATTTAGTCCATTCACATTCAGGCTGATTATTGGAATGTAATTGCTTATCCATATTATGAGGTTCTTTTAAAGTTTTTTCTTTGCTTGCTTGTTTTCTTTTGGCTTTGGGGTTAGTATATGCATGTGTTTTCAAGTTTCTTGTTGCGCTGTATTCTCTGTTGAGTCTTTGCTCGACTGTTCTCTTGGGAAGTGTGTAGTGATTCCTTTTTTTCTTTCTTCTGTGCTTAATACCTTTTTAAGTGTCTCCTGTAGAGCTAGTCTGGAAGCTGCATAATGTCTTAGGGATTGGATGTCTGGGAAGGATTTTAATTCTCCATCACTGATGAAGCTGAACTTGCCTGGATAGCAAATTCTTGGTTGAAATTGCTAATCTTTGAGGACTTTGAATATGAGGCTGTAATTCCTTCTTGCTTGTAGTGTTTCTGCCGATAGGTCTGCTGCTATTCTCATTGGTCTTCCCCAGTAGGTAGTCTGACTTTTTTCTCTTGCTGCCTTTAGTATTTTTTTCTTTTGTGCCTACTTTGTGTAGGTGGATTACTATGTGTCTTGGGGTAGGTCTTCTCATTTGATGTCTTGTGGGGGTTCTCTGTATCTCTTGTGTTGGCTGAACACATCTCTGGTGAGATGGGGAAAGTTTTCTTGGATTACCTCCTGGAATACTTGTTCCAAGTTGTTCTCATTTTCTCTTTTTTCTTCTGGAATACCAATCAGGTGTAGGTTTGGCCTCTTGATATAATCACACATCTCTTGTAGGCTTTGTTCCTTCTTTCAGAGTCTTTTTTCTATGTTTTTTATGGATCAGATTAATTCCATGTTCTGGTTTTCAAGTTCTGAGATACTTTCTTCAGCTAGATTGATTCTGCTTTCTATGTTTGTCATCTTGTTATTTATTTCCTAGATGAAGTTTTTTATTGCCAGAATCTCTGTTACAAGTTCTTTCAGTGTTGCATCTTGTCTTTCTTGAGTCTTATTCACTCTTTCCAACCATTCCCTGATCCCTGTCATATTCTGGGGCTAGTCATTGGTGACTTTCATTGTTTGGGCTCCAAGGTCCGATTTCTCAAGAGTTTTGTCTTTGGTAGACTTGGAATTGCCTGAGGTCTTCCTTTGACTTTTCCTCATTTGTGACAGATATCTTGGTTTTTCTCTCTCTCTCTCTCTCTCTCTCTTTAGTTCTGTCATCCAGTGTCAGTGGGAGAAGCTTTCCCTTCTGATGTTTGCTCATTCCTCTATTCTTTCCTGATCCGGGCTCTGGATTTTTTCTATTTTGAAATAGGATGGTGGATGGGAATCTTTGCTGTCTCTTGTAGTTTTTGCAGTCCAAGTAAAGTGGGGGATGGGTTGCTAGGAGTCAGATGCTACTTGGAACTTAAAATGTTCACTTATTGTGGTAAGTTTTCCCTGAGATCCACTCCCCACCACCACTCTATGTGATGATGCAAAGCAGAAACCAACCCACACCACAAAACAATCTGCAATAATAACAAAGTGAGATAAAACAAACCACAACAACATAAAAACCCCAAGAAAACTAAACACACACACACATGCCTAGTACAAAGTAAATAGAGAAGAAAGACAAAAAGACCAAAGGGGAGAGAACAAGAAAAAAGAAAAAAAAAGAGAAAAAAAAGGTGGGGGGATTCAGGTGGAACCACCACACCTCACACCTATATTGAAACACCTCTTGAATTGTAAAAAATGAATATATATAAAAAAAACCCAGAAGAACAAAAGAGCAAAAACCAACAGCAAAATCAAAAGATGAACACTCAATCATTCACATACACACATAAACAGAGAATGACAAATAAAAGCAGAAAGAAATGGAGAAAGAAAAGTAAGAAAAAAAATTTTGAGAGGGGATGCAGTTCAAAGCCTCACATACACATTCATGCACAAAGGAAAAATATTTTAAAAATAAATGAACTGACAAACAGTCAGAAAATTTTTAAAATTAAAAAATAATTGAAAATTAAAAAAAAAAGAACAAAACAAAAAACAGAGACAAAAAAACCTGTCCTCTTGTGGCAGGCTCTGTAGTTGTTCCTCTAATCAGATCTCTCCTGCAGAGCCACCTCTTTCACTCTCCCCCAGGGAGTGGAGCAGGGCAGGAGGAGGGGCAATGAGGTGTGTGGGGGGGCTGCAGTCCTCCCCTCCCACTCACCTCTGGTCAGGGAGATCTCTGGTGGGGATGTACAAGATAGTCTCTTCCCCATGTATGTACTCTCACAAGGTTGCCCCAGCAAGGCCTATCCTGGAATGGGGTTCTCCTATTGTGACTGGTGTCCAGGCTCCATCTGGGTTTGTCCCTCTTAGTCACGGCTCAGCTATGTGGGTCTGACATTCAGAAGACTGCTGGGGAGGAGGGCGTTTGTGTCAGCCAGGACTCACCACTGATCTCTTTGGAGTTCTTCCTTGTCCTTTTCTGGCCTCACCCTGTGTCCCACAGTTGGATCAGGGTAGGGGGTGGGGCGCCTGGAACTCAGCACTCTCAGGTCCCTCTGAAGTTTGTGCTCTCAGGATACTTCCTCTGGACCACAATCCAGCTCTGAGTAGTTGATCTGCCATTCACAGAGATTGGCTGTCTGGATTGCATTGGCAGCTGCTTCCAGCGCCTTCATAGGTCTCTTTCTTATTTCAATGGTAAGGGAGCACCTGGGATGATAGTTTGTGTGTTGCTTAGGCAACAGATTGGAGGCTTGGGGGTTGGGGGAGCTGGGCAGAGCAATGAAAATCTCTGCCTGGAAAATGGCTGCAGGGGGTGGCTCCTCACCAGGCATGTTTTTCTCTCTCCAGATTCCCCTCATGCTCTCTCTCCAAAAATCAAATCCTGCACTCCAGTGGTCCAGTATGCTAGGTGCTGGGTGAGATGCTGGGAATCAGCTGAATTCAGCAGGCTTTTCTCACATATGTTCTTGCAGCAAAAGTTTCTGCAGCATTCTTGGGAACTGAGCTCTAATTTCAGGACTGTGGGAGCTTGCAGTCACCTTCAGAGGAGGGACCCGGGTGCATGCAGCTGAGTATCCCCTCAAATGGACTTCCACGCTCCCACCAGTGCCTGCCTACTCATGTGGAGAGTCCTTATTGTCACTTGCCTCCACTGAGATTTTTACAGCGTGACCTGTCACCACCATCTTAAGCTCCTTCCCACTTTCTAATCTTTCAAAATATAGATAGGTTGAAAATTTTCTGAATCTTCAATTTTTTTCTTTTCTTTTCTTTTTTTTCTCAACAATGACTTCTTCAATTTCTCTTTCCTCTTTCATTTTATGATAAGAAGTAAGCAGAAATTCAGAAATTCAGGTTGTACCTTCAACGCCTTGCTTAGAAAAATTCTCAGCTAAATATCCAGGATATCATTCATAAGTTCTACTTTTCAAAAAATATTAGAACATAATCCAGTCAAATTATCTGCCATTTAATAATAAATATTTCCTTTTCTCCAGTTCTAGTAACATGCTCCTCATTTACATCTGAGACTGGAAGTGTAAAATCAGATGTCAGCATATTTTATTTTTTTCTCTCTTCTTGGCTTGTAGATGATCAATCACCTTTTCATGCATGCTCACATGACTTTTCCTCTGGGAACTTGAACCGCTGGTGTGCAAGTGTCTCTTCTTATAAGTATACCCCTGAGATTGGATTTGGACCCACTCTAATGAACTTTTTAAAACTTAATCTCATCTATAAAGTCTTTATTTTCCATACAGTGACATTCTGAGGTGCTATGGGTTATGATTACAATGTATGTATTTTTAGGGGGAAGATATAATTTAGCCCATAACAAAGGGTAACATTTTCAACTTGATAAAGAATATTGCCAGGCTTGGTGGCTCAGCCTGTAATCCGCACTTTGGGAGGCTGAGGTGAGTGTATTGCCTGAGCCCATGGGTTCGAGACCCACCTGGGCAACTTGGTGAAACCTCATCTCTACAATAAATCAAAAAATTAGCCGGGCGTGGTAGCGCATGCTTGTAGTTCCACTACTTGGAAGGCTGAGGCGGAGGGATAGCCAGAGCCCAGTAGGTTGAGGCTGCGGTGGCCGGGAGTGGCCACTGCACTCCAGTCTGGGTGACAGAGTGAGGCTCCAACTCAAAAAAAAGGATATCTACAAATTACCTACAGCCAACATCATACTTAGTAGTGATAAACTAGATGGTTTCCTGCTAAGATCAGGAAGAAGGCTAGGATGTTCTTTTTCATCACTTTTATTCAACATTATACTGGAAGTCCCAGCTAGTGTGGTTGGAGAATAAAAGGAGATAAAATATATCCATATTGGAATGAAGAAAATAAAAAAGTTAGCTCTATACATAGTTGATATTATTGAAAAGTTAAAAAAATGCAAAAAAAAATGACCAAAAATGTTTTGGACTAAGAAAAAGGATATCAGGGTCATAGGATATTGGATTAAAATACAAAAGTCAGATACCTTCCGATTTATCAGGAATAAACAATTGGAATTTAAAGCATTAAAAAAATAGTATCCCTCAAAATTAAATATTTATAAGTTTACAGAACGTGTATAAAACTAATAGACAGAAAACTACAAAAAATGTGTGTAAAACTAATAAGCAGAAAACTACAAAAGAACAATAAAAACTTTTTTAAGAAACTAAATGAATGGAGATGATTTTGTGTTTATAAATTAGAAGACAAAATTGT
Source organism: Tarsius wallacei (assembly GCA_963574415.1). Lineage (NCBI taxonomy): Eukaryota > Metazoa > Chordata > Mammalia > Primates > Tarsiidae > Tarsius > Tarsius wallacei. The sequence continues at coordinate 129,203 of CAUYQG010014474.1, read as the reverse complement.
CGATGCTCAGTTCTTCCAAAAATGGTCTATATAGATTCAGTAGAATCCCAATCAAATCCCACCAAGCTATTTTTGCATATACTGACAGATTAATTTTAGAGTTGATATGAAGGGGAAAGGGTTTAGAAGCCAACATAAGGTTGAAGAAGAGCAAAGTTCGAGGACTCACACTATTCCATCTCAAGACCTTAGTGATCAAGACAGCATAGTATTGGTGAAAGGATAAACAAATGAATTAATAGAGCAACACGGAAAACATAAAAATAAGCTTACATTAGTATAGTAAAATGTTCTTTGATAGACGCCATTCAATGAAGAAAAAAAGTTTCAGGGATAATAGGAAGTCTACATGCAAAAACATGAACCTATATACAAAACCTAATATCTCACACAAAATTTATCTTAAAATAGATCACAGACCATTATGTAAAATCAAAACTCTAAAACTGTTGGCAAAACAGGAGAACTCTATATGACCGTATGTTTATTTAATGCTTCTTAAATACAACCCCAATATCATGATTCATGAAAGAAAGTTGTGCTTTAATAAAATTAAAATTTTCTACTCTGTGAAAGACACTATTTTAAAAATTATTATTGTTTTTAAACTTTTTTATTTTGAAGATGTGGGGTACAATTCAAGATTAGGTAGATGAGTGTTTATCTTAAAGGTAAAGTTTGTCCTCCCTTTGGTCCCCACTTTGTCTGGTTTGAGATCAGGTACCCTTATTGATGTTATGCACACCCCCATCCCCTGGCAGCATTCTGCTACTGCCAAACCCTTTCTTATAGTGTTATGATAAATGTTCAGAGTCTGCTTATGAGTGAGACCATGGGATATTCAGGTTTTTTTGTTTCTATGATAGATCACTGTGTATGATATACTCTAAATCCATCCAAGTTACTGCAAAGTCCATAATTCTGTCCTTCTTTATGACTACATAATATTCTATCATGTATATGTACCACAATTTTTTAATCCAGTCCACTTTCAATGGGCAGCACAGTTGGTTCCATGTTTTTGATATCATGAATAATACTGCAATAAACATGTGTGTGCAGGTATCTTTTGTTATAGAACGATTTGAGTTTCTCTGGGTATATTCCCAGAAAGAGGTTTACTGGGTCATATGGAAGATTGATTTTTAGATCTTTTAGAAGTCCCCACACTGTTTTCCATAGAGGTTGTATTAGTTTACACTCCCACCAAGAGTGTAGAAGCATTCCCTTTTCCCCACATCCTCTACAGCACCTGTTTCAAAAACAGGATCTTGCTATGTTGCTCAGACTGGTCTTGAACTCCTGGACTAAAGTGATCCTCCTGCCTCAGCCTTCCAAACTATTGGGATTAGAGATGTGAGACACCATGGCTGCCAAAAGACACTGTTAAGAAAATGAATCATATCGTCTGCAAAGAGGGATAACTTAACTTCCTCTTTTCCTATTTGAATACCCCTGATTTCCTTCTCTTGTCTGATTGCTCTAGCTGTGACTTCCAATACTATGTTGAACCGGAGGGCTGAAAGTGGGCATTCTTGTCTTGTTATGATTATCAGGGGAAATGGTTCCATTTTCTGTCTGTTTAGTAGTATGTTGGCAGTAGGTTTCTTGTAGATGGCTATTACTATTTTGAGTTATGTTCCATTGCCTAGATGCTCAAGGGTTTTTATCAAGAAGGGGTGTTGGATTTTATCAAAACCATTTTCCACATCTAATGATATAATCATGCAGTTTTTGTTTTCACATCTGTTGATGTATTTAATACATTTATGGTCTTGCTGATGTGAAGCCTGCCTGGCCATGGTGGATGATTTTTGAGATGTGTTGTTGGATCCGGTTTGCTAGAATCTTGTTGAGAATTTTAGCATCTATATTCATCAATGATATCAGTCTGTAGTTTTCTTTCTTTGTTAGATCTGTACCTGGTTTGGGTATCAATGTGATGTTAGCTTCATAAAATGATTTGGAGAGAGTTCCATTTTCTTGATTGCCTGGAATACTTTCAGTAGGATTGGTATCAGCTCCTTCTTGTATGTTTTGTAGAATTCTGCTAGAAAGCCATCTGGTACAGGGCTTTTTTTATAGTTAGTTTTCTTATGACACAGTCGATTTCCTGGATTGTTATTGGTCTATTTAGGGTCTTGATTTCTTCTTGTTTCAACCTATGGAGTTTGTATAATGTCAGAACGTCCTCCATTTCATTTAGGTTTTCAAGTTGCTTTCCATACATGTGTACATAGTAATCTCTGATAATCTTTGGCATTTCTTCAGGGACAGTTGTGACATGACTCTATACCTCAAAAACCCAAAATAATCTGTCAAAGACATCCTTACACGGATAAAGGACTCTGGTAAAATCTCAGGGTATAACATAAATGTGCAAAAGACAGTCACATTTTATACACCAACAATAAACAAACAGAAACCCCCCACAAAAAGCAAGATCCCATTCAAATAGCTACAAAAAAGTATAATACCTTGACATCTTCCTATCCAGAGAAGTGAAAGACCTTTACAATAAAAACTACAAATCACGACTCAAGGAAATCAAAGATGACAAAAACAAATGAAAAAATAGTCCATGTTCATGGATTGGAAGAATCAGCATTGTTAAAAAAAAAATAAAAAGCAAAGACAATCTACAAATTTAATGCAATGCCCATTAAAATAACAGTATCATTCTTCTCTGACATGGAAATGACAATACCAGAATTCATATGGAAATATAAACAACCATGAATAGCCAAAACAATCCTCAACAAAATAAATAAATAAATAAATAAAGCAGGTGGTATCATACTCCCAGAGTTTAAACTTTATTATAAATCTACAAAAATCAAAACAGTTTGATATTGGTACAAAAACAGACATATAGACCAATGGAACAGGATAGAGATTCCAGAAGCAAAACCTCAATTTCTCAAAACAAGTCATCTTCGACAAAGCCTCTACCATCAACCACCGGGGAGAGGAGAACCTATTCAGTAAATAGTGCTGGGAAAACTGGCTGACCATATGCAAAAGATTAAAATAAGACCCCTTCCTATCACCATACACACAAATCAACCCTAAATGGATCAAAGACCTAAATGTAAAACCTCAAACTATAAGAACCTTCGAAAACGCAGGAGACACCCTCACAAAAATTGGAACTGGCGGCCAATTCCTGATCAAAACCCCACGTGCCCATACCATAAGAGATAAGATAGACAAGTGGGACCTCATCAAACTGAAAAACTTCTTCAAAGCAAAAGAAACCATCAAGAGAGCTGGGAGATAGCCCACAGACTGAGAAAAAATATTTTCCAACTGTATATCTGACAAAGGCCTAACATCTAGTATCGACAAGGAATTCAAATGTTCTGAAAAGAAAAAAACAAATGGCCCCATTACAAAGTGGACAAAAGACATGAATAGACATTTCTCAAAAGAAGACATAGGAGCAGCCAACAGATACATGAAAAAATGCTCAGCCTCACTGGTCATCAAAGAAATGCAAATTAAAACCACACTGAGATACCACCTCATGGTGGTATATTATTCATGGCCATTATGAATAATATAAAAAAACAATAGATACTGGAGAGGCTGCAGGGGAAAAGGGAACACTTCTACATCAATGCTGAGAGTGTCTTCTAGTACAACCTCTGTGGAAAACAGTGTGGCAATTCCTAAAAGATCTAAAAATCGATCTTCCATACAACCCTGTAATTCCCCTACTGGGAATATACTTGGAGGAACACAAATCACTCTATCAAAAAGATACCGGCACATGCATGTTTATTGCAGCATTACTTACAATAGCAAAAATGTGGAACTAACCATGTTGCCCATCAAAAGAGGACTGGATAAAAAAAAACTTGATACGTATACACGTATACATGATTGAATATTACACAGCCATAAAGGACAAAATTATGAACTTCTCAGCAACTTGGATGGACTTAGAGTTTATAATACTGAGTAATATATTACAGAAACAAAGAACTGAATACCACATGTTCTCACCCATAAGCGAACCTTGAACAATTATCATAATACTATAAGAAAGGGATTAGCAGTAGTGGGAAACTGCCAGAGGAGGGGAAAGTGGGACTGGTATTAGTGGGAAACTGCCAGGAGATGGGGAACACACTCATCAACAAGGGTACATGCATAATGAACATGTTTATACCTAACCCTGATTTGTACCCCACATCTTTAAAATCAAAAAATTTAAAAAAAGAAAATGAAAAGACAAGACATCAATCAGGAGAAAATATTTGCAAAGCATGAAATCTTATAAAGCATTGTATTTAAAATGTACAGAAAAACTTTAAACTCAAATTAAGCAACCCAATTAAGAAATGTGTAAACTCAGTTAAGGAACCTACTGAAATATGTACAAATCCAATTAAAATGTTTGTCATATTTCATGTATTTATCAAATAGGCACACGCAAATTTACTTAGACTCATTTGTCATCAGAGAATGTCAAATTTTAAAAAAATGAAATGAATTCAAGCTTGTTAGAATTACTAAAATTCAAAGCACTGAAAATACCACTGTTCAAAGATATGGAGCAACTGGTACTCTCATTAATTGCTAGTGGAAATGCAAAATGATACAGCTATTTTGAAAGATAACTTGGTTGTTTCTTATAAAACTAAGCATAGTGTTGTCATATGATTGAACAATCCTGCTCCTAGATGGATCTGAAAACTTGTCTACATGATAACCTGCATGTAAATGCTTATAGCAGATTTACTCATAATTGCCAAAACCTGAAAACAACTAAGATATCTTTATAAGTTAGTAGGTAAGCAAACCATCACATATTCATACAACTGAATATACTCAGTGGTAAAGAAGAATGAGTTATCATGCCACCAAAAGACATAGATGGGTCTTAAATGCTTAGTGGAAGAAACCAATCTGAAAGGGTACATAGTGTATGATTCCAATTATATGACATTCTGGAAAGTGTAAGTTATATGATGATAAAAATTTGGTGTTTGTCAAGAATTTGGGGTGAGGGTGAATGGTTGAATACGTATAAAACTATTCTGTGAAACTATTCTGTGTGATACTCTAATGGTGGATACTTGACACTATGCTTTTGTCAAAGCCCATAGATCTTCACAGTACAAAGAATGAGCCTTAATGTATGCAAATTAAAAAAATATTTAGGAGGTCAAGTATACCAGGATGAAAAACAGATTGTGACAGAACAAGCTTGTTGTAATGTAAATGTATGAAACAACTTCACTTTAAAGCAGGGAGAGTAAAGTTAATGATCTAAGTAAGTCTGGAAATGAGGCTAAGGCTAAAAGTAAAAGAGACCCTACATGGTATTTACTTTAGCTTTTAAAGTTTGTTTTTATGGAAGTGCTAGTTAATTCTGATGTTACTATACATGTGATGGGAATTGGAAAATTAAGTAAATAGATGGGAGATGATAGGAGCAAGGCTTCTCATTTCTGGAATGCAAATTTACAGAAAAGCAACAAAAGAAGTCTAAAAGAATGCATGTGGTAACTAACTTTAGAGTTATAAACATCAGTATTAATTTTTGCTTAGATTAATATTGATACAGATGTATACATAGAGAATGATTTATATGTGTGTGTGTGTGTGTGTGTGTGTGTATGACTGTACACCAGTTAACACATGTTTGTGCTTGTATCTCTTCATCTCTTTGCTCTATCAGCTGAGAGTATCTAGAAGTATTGTCACTCCAGTTGAAATGATCACTCCTAGTATCCTAATATTTGATGTTGGTTTTGAATACTGTTATCCAGCAAAAGGAGACCAGGGATCCTTGGAGAAATGACTAATTTTAGGACATGGGTAGGAAATATACATAGTGCTCATCTTGCAGTGTCAGAAAGTAAGAATGTGTTTTTAAAAAATTGATGATGAGAAGATAAGAATGTGTCAAAGAGGCACAAGTGCCAACCAAAGCAGCTCCCAATTGCTAAAGCTGGAACAGTTTAATTTACTGAATGAATGAATGAGGTGAATAAATAAATAAATAGAATCCAAAAGTGTTAAATACATTGCTGAGTCTACACAGTCATAAAAGAATAGCTGAATAACAAAATGAAAGAGTAGAGACAAGTATCCTGTGAAAAAAAAATTCCAAATAATTTACGTACAGACTTTACCATGAAAGAAGTGAAACCTAACTTTCCATCCTTTATGTATGGACTGCATATTTTGACTTACTTTTAAAGAGTACAGTTCTAAAATGGGAGAATAAAAGAATAACTATAGATAAATATTACCTCAAGTCAGGTGACCAAGTTTCACATTAGTAGTAAAATGCCATATCCATTGCATGTATCCTTGATATAATGCGATGAGAATGACACTTTACCTCTGTCGTCTTCCATTTATAAATCAATTGCTCTAGTCTCATCATGATAAGAAAAAAAAAAGAAGAGGCAAATCTCAATTTGGGGACATTCTACAAAATACCTAATTAGTAACTTTTCAAAACTGTCGAGATCATCAAAAGTGAGAAAACCTGAGAAACTGTTATAACCAAGAGGAACCTAAAAAGACATGATTACTAAATACAAATGTGGTATAATAGATGCAATTCCAGAAAAGAAAAATGAACATTAGGGAAAAACAAGCAAGCTGAGTAAATAGGGAGTTTTGTTAATAACAACATGTCAGCATTGGTTCATTAATTGTAACAGATATATCCTGCTAATAAAATAGATCAATAATTTGGAATATTGGGCATATGATATACGAAGACTCTTCACTGCTATTTTCACAAAAATAATATATATCTAAAGAAGCTCTTAAGTAAAAAAATCAATTAAAATGATATATAGAGGTCAGAGATTTGAAGCACATAACAGGCTTAATGTATTATTGCTGACTTGAAAATGAAGGACACCATGTGACAAGAAATGAGGGTGACCTCTAGTACCAGAGTATTCCTTAACTAACAGCCAGCAGGAAAACAAGGACCTCAGTCTTACAACCACAAGAAACTTAATTTTTACAATGACAAAAATGGACTTGGAAATGAATTTTTCTCCAAAGACTCCCGATTAAAGCCCAATCTTTTCAACACTGAATTTCAGCCTATCCACTCGAATGGGAAACCCTACTATGTTGTACTTGGTCTTCTGACTTACATAATTTATAGTTAATAAGTAGGCATTGTTTTAAACTACTAAGTTTGTGATAATTTCTAATGTAGCCACAGAAAACTAGTGCAGTGATTTAATGAGAAAAACATTCCTCTTCTTTCTATCATGCCTACTTTACTTGAATTTCTTGAGTCAGTGGGTGGGAGAAGGAAGCAGATGCGCTAGATTTAGTCACTTTCCCACTCTTTCAGGTTGACTTCTTGCTGAGAGGGCAAATTCTGGTCTATTCTCTCTGGTGGGTGAACTAACCAGGAACAGAATCTGCCCCTTCAAAGGAGTGTCTGCAATTTTGCAAAACAAATTAGAGTAAAGGAGGAGGAAACTTTGAAAAACCTACAAGACAGAAGTTACAAGCAATGTGGCTCTCCATATGGAGTTTTTGTTTTGTTTTGTTTTTTGTTTTTTAGTAATGACAATACTTTGATCTGAATCATTGTGGCTCTCTCATATCTTAATCCTCAACTATTTCTAAACTAGAGAGGTCAGGACAGAATTCTTGTTTATACACTCCTCAAGCCTTTCCTTGAGCTTTTGTTTTCTGGGAATCAAAAAGAAAGAAATTTTTTTAAAAAACACATTAATATATATATATACATATATATATAATTTTCATAATAAATAGAAAGTAGAGTCAGATTATACAGTACTATGAATACTGGCATCAAATATTTTGTTTAAATGAAATAGAATCTTTTTCTTGAGCAAGTGCATGACGCACTGAGAGTGCAATTTCAAATCTATTACTCTGACAATGCTAAGCAGTCCATGTGGGGGTGGTGAGGATAAAGTGTGTGGAAACAATTATTCCTATGCAAATATTACACAAAATGATTTACCTTTGAGCTTCAAATAAAAACTGGTGTTGGGTCAAACTGGGACTTGCTAAATAGGCAAGAAGAAAGAATGGTATGAAACAAAAAACTAACTTCTTAAAAGCTTGAGACAGGCATCTGTGCTTATGAAAGTTGAATTTTTGCCAACTAGCTTATAAAAAAATGAAATGTCATCTCACTACTCTTAACACTTGCAGCTGTATTTTTATTTCCATTTGTGGGGTAAATTATTTTTGAAGAATTTTTTATAATAGCCAAGTTTGTCAAAATACAACATCTAAATGTCATTTGGAAGCCTAATGTTATTAAAGATGGTGGTACTATAACCCTTTAAAATGGTACATTTAACTTGAATACCTGACTCTTCTCATATAAAGTGAGATGCTGGTCTATTATATCAAAAATGTGAATTTTTAATTGCTGTAAACATGAAGGCCTTTTGGTGAAATTGTGGACTCTTGACACGAAATAGCTAATATAGAAAATGCTACTATAGATTTGTTTTCTTATAGAATCACAACCTTTTAAATGCCAGTTGTGTTATGTATATTCCTTCAGGGCTATGGTCTTTCAGATGTGCCACAGAATTGCAAACACAAATTTAACTCATGTCAGCAGTCAGATTTCAGGTTCAAGATAGATGTTGGGTGGGAGATAGTGGGCCAGGGGAATGAAAATATTTCCCAATTGCAACTGCTCTCCATAGAACTGCTCTCCAGGTTTCATGGCTTGCTCTATATTCTACTACAGTGCTGTGAGATGCTGTTAACACATTGTCCTCAGGTAGGCTGGTATCTTACAGGGTCCTTGATTGCGTTTCACTGTGAGCTCTGGTTTCCAGAATCTTCTCAGGGCTGGGAAAGCAGCTAACTTTGTCTAACATGTGACTTCTAAACAGTAAAAAGCAACAGTAATATTAGCAAATACAATATTGGACTTTCAGGTTTCAAATCCTGCCTCTACCATGTAGTATATCTATGGCCTCAAAACATGTTGCTTTGCTTCTGGAAGCCCTTTATTTCCTCATCTGTTAAGTACAATAAGTAAAATGGGGAACATAGAACAATATCTTCTCTCTTGATATTATCATTGGAGACTAAACACATAAATGAATAGTCTCCAATAAAGGTTCTCCAAAAAATAAAACAACAACAACAACAACAAAAAACCACCAACCAGAATCAATAGTATGTATGTGTGTATACATATATACACACACATATGTCTCTCCTATATATAGGAGGTGGGTGTGGGGAGAGAGAGAGACTAGTTATAAGGAATTGGTTCATGTGATTATGAAAGCAAGACTTGAAGACAAGTCTCAAGATCTGTATGGTGAGTCTTCAAACTGAGATCGAGGATCAATGGTTTATCCTCAGTTGGAGTCTGAAGACCTGAGAACCAAGAGAGCTAATGGTGTCTAAAGGCCTGAGAACCAGGAGAGCTAAGGGTGCAATTCTCATTCAAAGACTGGTAGGCTTGAGACCCAGCAAGAGCCTATGTTTCAGCTCAAGTCTATGGAGAAGAGAAAAATGCTGATGTTCCAGTTTCTAAGACAGTCAGGAGAAAAGAAGTCTCTTTTATTAGGGGGAAGGGCAGTCATTTTGTTCTACTTAGGCTTTCACTGATTGAGGCTTACCCACATTAGAAAATACAAAATACTTTACTTAGTCTGCTCATTTAAATGTTAATTTCATCCAAAAATTCCCTCACAAAAAAAGCCAGAATAACCTTTGACCAAATATCTTCACACCTCATGCCTTAATAAAGCTGATACATAAAATTAACCATAGAATATAGCACATATTCTATTATTGTGCAATAATAGAATATAGCACACATTCTATTATTGATAATATGCCTCATAATGTTAATTATTCTTTTTCATTAACCATTAACTATACTGTCGAATTTATTTCTAATGTAGTTCAAGTGAAAGTTTATTGTAACATTTTTCTAGTTAATAAATACAGATGTTTACAGTAGAAAAATATATTCTTTTTTTTCAAAATCACACAATTACTATGTAGCAGAGCTAGAATTCAGAACCCTTTCTTTCTGGCTATAAAACCCTGTTCTTACAAGGAAATCATATTGTCCCTCCTACTTTTTACATAAAGAGCAAACTGAGAAGGCAAAAACCAGAGCCCACAAAACTCCTTCGAAACCTCCTAGCTGCCAGTTAAGTTCTGTGCCAGTGTACACATCTATATATAACCATGTGTGAAACATCTATGCCATTTTTCTGAGAAGTTGAGTAGGTGGCATGTATTTCAACATCTCATCTCCATCAAATGAGAGCTACAATATATATTTAAAGATGATGTCAGTCTTTCTAAATATAATTTTCAACTGTGCTGAGAAAAATATAAACTGCAGAACTGTAATAATCAACATATAAATAGCTCCCACATCTTTGCCATGCAAATTTGGATAATAATATTATGGAAGAGGACTATCAAAAGGGGCCTTCTGTTACCACTCTTTCAGCTAACCAGTGAGCAGCTGGGATTGATGACATTTTTAGTTAAAGCCAGTTTGGAAAGGCTTTTATCCCATGGAGATAAGCTAAAGCCTCAAAATAAAACAATCCCAAACTGCCAATGTTTGATTGGTTTGAAGTTGGAATGGAGGTATTAAATGTCTGGTTTTCTCACAGTTTTAGAGAAAAAGTACACAGCTTTCCATTGCCCTTTGACTGCTGACAAACTGAAGCTCCAAGTCTTTTTTGAGCATGTGTGGGCATTGCCATGACCTGGCAGTATTCAGAACTTCTGACCCCCCATCTCCAGTTAGAGAGTGCTTATGCAGCCTTAGTGTTTTTCTGGTCTCCCGGACAGACAGTCCCTCTGCTGGATACACCAGATATCCAGACCCCATGAAGAAGTACATATGCTGGTTATCTCACTACTACCGAAGGCCCATTGGGGTTCAATAGAATCAGTCTACTCAATAAACTCTTTCCTTTTGAAAAAGTTCCCACCAATCCCTGTTTCAGTTGTAGAAGGGGAGGACATCAGGGGGACAGTTTCTGTTGGAATATTGCTAGTTCAGGTAAAGGTGAGTATGTGTTTCTATGGCAGAAGTCATAAACAAGAAGTTCTTGGCCATCTCTGATTTTGAGGCAGATTTTTTTTGGGGACCGCACTGTGTTGTTACTTTTTTCCTAATTTGGATATTTTTAGATGGGCGTGGATACTTCACATTGCCATAAACTCTACCTTTCCCTATTGTCCTATGTCTAGTTAGGCACAATTTGAGAATGAGATCTTCTTATATAGGACTTTTGTTATTGAACACTACCACGGATGAGGTATTAATTAAAGACTATGTATCCAGTAAGTGATCTGGACATAGATCTTCACATTTGATGAGGGAGACACAAACATAGATGTGGTGGAAGAAGAAGCACTGCCGGGAACAGGAAAATATGGATGGATCCTATTTGTGGGATGATTTACACCTCTGACCTTAGCTAGTTTGTGTCTGTGTGTGTGTGTGTGTGTGTGTGTGTGTGTGTGTGTGTGTGAATCCCATACAATGTAGACTATCAAATACCATGTTTTTAAATCCAACTCTCTTTGCTTTACTCTGAGCTCTTTATCTTTAGTTGTGATTCTTTTCCTTTCTGTAGTAGATTTATCTTTTTCAGAATGAACCACATAATTCCTCTTATCACCATATGTACATTCCTTTGAAATGTAACTGAGTCATTCCTCCTCTCTTGACATCGTTCGATTACTCTGTCTCTCAAAACTGGACATGGCCACGTGATTTGCATTTGCCAATCAGAATGTTTAAATTGGAAAATGTTTTAAATTAGAAAATTTAGCACAAGCAGAAACTTGAAAAAAAAGTTGCTCTTTGGGGCTCTACTTCTCATGTCGTACTTTGAAAACTTACGTTTACAACATGACTGGACACAAGCTAGCTTTTCAGAGCAGTCACATGAAGGATGAGGATCCCTTACCAAGAGTCAGCCATAGAATGGACATATGAGTGAAGCCATTGTAGATCAAAAAAGATGTCAGCTAACTGCACAGATTGGATGAACTAACCAAGATCAGAAGAGCTACTCAATAGACTTTCAAAAAACTGAGACAAAACAGATGCATGTTGTTTTAAGTCATTACTTTTGGGGGTAGTTTTTATGTAGTAAAAGTTAAATGCATATTTCTGAGCCTCAATTTTCTCAACTGCATGATAGAATTGATAATTACCTTGCAGTGTTACTGCAGGAATTATAAATAACACATATAGGTGACTGTCTCAGAGAAAGTTTCCTATAATGAGCGCTATATGATTAATTAGTTATCAATCTAAATGAGCTCCTGAATTTCTCAGTGTTAACACAGATTGAGTTCTGATTTTATGTTTCTGTTCTTGAAAATTGATCTTGATGCCTGGTACTTCATAATTCTGATGACTTGGTTTTAGTGTTGCCCAAAATAACAAGATAGCTCCACTATGACAAACTCATCTCCATGGTGGAAGCTTAGAAAAAAGCCTCAAATCACAGCTCCGACTGCCTGGAAGTAAAATTAACAAAAATTGGCAGAAATTAGCTACACTAATCCTCATCAAGTTAGAAGCTGAAATTTGATCTTAAGTTTTGAGGCCCAGTAGATTAATTTATTATAGTTGAAGAAATCCTTGAAGAATGTCTATATTATTCAAACTATACATGTGTGCTCCTATGTGTAAGGGTGGATGAATGTGCATAATCTCTACTCTTCATGTTGTAAGAATTTCTGGGGGAAGGGACACTTATGCAAATGTAGCTATCCTGCAAAACAAACTATATAGGATGTTCTAACAAAACATCCATGGATATTAATAAAATAAGATAGAACTAGGGATTAAGATCAAGGTAAAAATCTGGGAAAGCATAAAGAAAAGACAGGACTGAGCAGGTTTTGTCAAGTACGTTAAACAAAACTTTTTTAGTTTCATTTTCAAAAGATCTAAATCAAACTGGTTCAAAAAGCAAATGGAAACCTAAAGCAGAATCAGGGAAGCTTTGCCTTCAGAGGATGCCTCCCTTCACAGGCTCAAAGAAACTATCAGGACTCTCTATCTCTCTGCGCTCATCTGTCTTGCCCTCTTTGTTGGTCTCATTCATTCTTGGGTGAAATGGATGCCAACAACATCCTCAACACACAATTCAAGTTTATAACAAAGAAAGAATCTTTTTTAAAAATTCAGATAAAAGCCCCAGATCTGATGCTCATTAGCCAAACTGGGTCATGTATTCACCCATGAACTAAAAATGAGAATAGGATAAGTCCATCCATGTTTCGAGAGTTGAGTGAGAGTAGAAAAGATGATCTTACCAGAAGGAAAATATTGGTCTTCAACTTCTGAGACAAATACTTATTTTTGCAGAGTAGGACATTAAGGCAGCACAGAACTGGAAAGTAACACTTTCCCTGATAGTTCAATGGAATTGACATTTCCATCAGAAATTAACATCTCTTTTTTTTTTCTTTATGCCAGTCTCATTCAAGAAATTAAGGCAGTCATTTTAATATGCTTGATTTTGTTTCTGACAGGAAATAGCAGATAATGTTTTTGATCCTGTGCCTTATATTTCAATAGTGCATTTTTTTTTGTCTTTCCAAACAAAGAAATGTCAATCCTTGGAGTCTTAGCAACTCAGTGGTTACACCTACTCAATTATGTATTTGGCTCACTTGCAAAATGAAGTAATCAGATGAAACCTGGTACAGACTGGCTAAAGTAAAACAAATATGAGTGAGTCATCCAACAACATGCCTCAGGAAAAAAAAATCTTTTACTTTCAATGCTAACTTAGAAGGAGCCAGATTTTGAAAGTTGTCACATAAAAACTACCAAGGTGAAATAGAATTCAGAAGTTAAAATCTAGGCACGACTACAGGCGGGATCCAAGAGTAAAATAGAGAATGTAAGTAGATATAATGCCCGAGAGAACTCAGAAACTAAGCAATCACCCAGATGGCCCACACGATACTGGGTGTCTAGGCTATGTTCTGAGTATCAGCAAGAACTAAGAAAAAAAGTCTTTATTACTGGGGCAACTTTCAAAGTGAGGGTGTTTGGGTTGTTTTTGTTTGGTTTTGATTTTGAATCATTCTATGAAGCCTGGGGCCAGGTGAGCTGCATAGAGAGAAATAAACAACAGAGATAAAATAGTGTGGAAATATTTTATTTTACACCCCTCATTGACTTTTCTTCCACATCAGACATGCACACGCGTGCGTACGCACACATGTACACACACACAAGTGTGCACACACACTGTTCCTGGTTAAAATCTTTGTTTCTTAAACCTTAGCTTAGCTCTCACATTCTCCAAGAAGTTTTCCATGTCTAACTCCACCTCATTATAAGAGGCCTCATGGAATACTATCATATTATTTACCAACTATATTTTACTTTCCTACTCATCTGTTTGCTTTTAGACGGTAGAGGCCATGATTAAACCATCATTGTGTCTTTAGAAACTAGAGTTGTAATGCTCATCTTTTAATGTATTTTTTAAAGTAATAATAAATCAACAAGCTTAAACTGAGTTCACCTCAAACTGTTAAAAGTAATGCCAGAGTGATATCCACTTGTTGTGGTGACTTAGAAAAAGAATACAATGGCATTGTTTTTCCTTATGGCAAATGAAACCTATATTCTTGGAAAGTTAGGCATAGATTCCAAAAATATTATAATGTATGCATTCATATTATTTATGAGCAGTTTTTTCCTCATAAAATTAAGTGTCAATATGCAAAAAAGTCAGTAATTAAATATACCCTTTTGTATTTGCTAGTTTTTCTCTACATAAGATGGCAAAATAAATTACCTGACATCATCTAATTTTTTGTTTAGAAACAAAATTATGAGAAACCAGAGTTCTGTGGCATTAAACAATTCACCTCATATCATATATAAAATAAGAGGATCACTTCTTGGTTTATATTTTCACAAAATTGCATGATCTGCATGATCCTTCTCAGGCTTAGCTGCTTAAACAAATATGTATAATATAATATATATATTCTTATATATATTATATATTTTTAAAAGTTAAACATTATTTAACTAATTATTGCTAAGATAGGCTTTTATTTCCAGATTTGTCCTTAACCTCTAATCATATAAGAGTCTTATTTTCTTCAAAATAAACATTCATTTTTTTATCTATTGTAGTTGTTCACATATGACAATGTATGTAAGAATATTTTAGTGTGGATATAAAATCACTATGTCTGGGTCTTTATTCCAGTAATTTTGAGTCAGTTGGCATGGAGTGAGCCCAGTAATCTGTATTTTTTAAAAGTTTCCCAGGAGTTACTGAACCAGATTGTCTTTCATAGTCTTTAATACAACTTATGCTATTCTCTTTATTCCCATATTTTGTCAGTATTTCTTTTATTCTACTCCTGACTATCCTTTAAATTTACCAAACATTGTGAATACAATGGTTAGGATTTAAATAATACCCAATAAATATTAAGTAGAAAGGGAGAATGCATGATTTAGAGAATGAATAAATTGTATGGATAAGCAAGTGAATAAATGAACAAAGAAATTAATGAATTTAAATTTTATTTTATTTTATTTGAAAGATGTGGGGTACAATTCAGGGTAAGGTATACAAATGCTCATTATGCAGGTACTCTTGGTGATGAGGTGTGCCCTTCCTTACCCTGGCAGTTTCAACTGCCAATCCCACTCCTCCTCCCCTGGCAGTTTCCCAATCTAAGTTTATTCAAGGTGTACTTATGACTTTTGTTTAGTCACTCTACATATTTAGGACAGTCCAGCCTCAAAACCCCAGCTGAAAGTGCCCAGTTAATAAGTCCAGGAGGGAAGAAGACATTATCGGCAAGCAGGTAAGAGAGGGGCCCACAGTAGATTGTTAGCAGAAGTTGATGTCCTACCATAAAATAGGCAAAAGTTGCCATTCAGAAGAAGCCCATGGGAAAAAGCAGGTTCTTGCCTCAGCGAATTTAGTTTCCAGTTAAGAAAATTTCTAGCCATAAAGGAAACTATTTTGTGTGTTAAACTGATTTTATGCAAATTATAATGCTAGTTAGGTGAGTTTCTTGTCAACAGGAGTAACCTGGAATTGTGGCATAGAAACAGAACATAGGCAATAATAATGAGTATACAACTAAGTTCATCTTAAATTTGGCATTGAAACAGAGATAAATTAATACTAACATTTTACAGGTGATATTGCATTTAAAAAGCAGCAATTAGTAAGACTTTTGAGCTTGGAAATGATAGTTTTTGTGGAGTTGTGCCTTAGAAGTATGCATATGACAAAAGACTGCTTGTGGGTTCCACTCCCAAGCTCTCTTAGATTTATGTTCCCTTGCTGTTAATGGTTGTGTTGGGGTGCCTAGTGTTAGCTCTACCCAGGAGGATATGATATCTGCTTTCCTTGCTGTCACTACAATGTTCTTACTTTGGCTCTCCCAGATAGCAGAAAACTCTTGGTTTTAGCAAGGGGTCTTCATTATTTTCTACTAGTGTTGAAGCCACCTATTTCTTTGTAGCTGATTCCTGAGGATAGCTTCTATCCTCTCCTTTTAATATGATTTCTGTCCAGGACTGCTGCCTCAACAGCAGCCTTGGCTTGTACCTTCTGCCTCCAAGTTGACAAATCAATGAGAGCTTTCTTAACACCATCATTCAGTCTGGAAACTTCAGATATATATATTTGACTCCTTGTTTTACCTCTTTTTCGTTTACTAAGGCTCAACTCTTAAAGTTGCTTGTTCCATTTCACTCCCACTATTCCCACCTTAGCACTGTATTCGCTCCTTCCTGAACAATATGGAGAGTAGCTTCCTAATTCGTTTGCCTGATCTCAACCCACATGAGTCTTGCCAGAGGTGATGAGTGTGAATTTAATGTACAAATCAAGAACAGTTTTAGTTCAATTAGACGATATGCATTGAATACATTGTGCTAGGTTCTAGTGGTACAAATGGCTCAGACTCAGTTCTAGATCTTGAGGTGCTTGCTGACTTCATTTAATAAAAAACTTTAATAGATGCCAGAATTTTACTTTGTCTTTACCAATTATTTTAGATTCTTATTACAGTGGTCATGGTTTCCTTAAGTACGTGTCATATAGATGATAATATCCATGTCAGAGTAAAGTTGTTTAGATTTAACAATGAATCAGAGGAGAATTCAAAAACTTTTAAAAGGGAAGAAACTAATATTTTTCAAAGTTACTGCATCATTTCTCCCTCATATATTAAAATACAGCACTAACTTTTAACTATGCAGTATAATGGGTCCATTGTTGTGGTCACTTTTTTATTATTATCAAGGCAGAGAAGATTGAATTGTTTGAGATATACAAATACACATAGCAGACACTGATGCTTGTTCATTAATAAATAACATCTATATTTTAAACAATGCCAGAACAGTATATCTTGTATATTTTGTGTTATCATACCATATATTATAGAAAATATGTTTGAGCCTGTACTTTATTAAGAAAATTTTAGGATTACTTAATTAGTTATTCTAATTATTCAATTAAAATTGTAGATGAATTTTTTTTTAACTTTTCAGAGTACACTCATAGTCAACATTTAATTATATTCATAAGAGTATTTACACCTAGAAAAATAGTATTTGGTTAGTAGAATAAAGTGATTTTCATTGACTAGTGCTGATTTTCATACATAAGCAAACCAGAATCACATGCTATGAAAATACCAGCATACAAGAAAAAGACGTCTGTATGGCTTGAGATTCTATATTCAGAGAATGTGAGGCATGTTTAATATTCCTGTCTATAACTTCTGCTGAATTCATTGTGGATTGTGTGACTCTGCTCTCTATCCATTCCCCAACCAATTTGACTTAGCTTAGTTATTCATTTATCAGTTAGCTTGAGTAGTTGAATTTGGTCATTAAGTTTCTCCTGTCATGAATTTCAGAAATTTGAAACTGGAGCACTGAGAGACACATATTAAATATGGGTAGTTTTCAGAAAGAATCTAAGGCAGATACTTGTTTTACAGCTGTGTTGCCCAGTAAGTGCAACAAACAGCTCAAAATTTCATGGAAACAAAGAGAACTACAGATAATATCTATTTGACCTCTCTGAGTGAGAGAAAAGTAATGACAGACTTTGCTGGTTGACTTTCTAAGTACTTATCTTCCAGCTATTTTCCCATTCTGGCAGAGTAACGTTTTACTTTATAGGCTGATAATGCCAAAAACTAACTTCCTCAGCCTCTTCATAGCTACAGAGTGGGCTTTGAACCTAATAATGTCCAATAAACCCCAAGAGATGGTATGAGTGACTTCTAGAAATGCTTTCTTTCTGGTCAACAAGAGATATAAGAAAATAAACTGCACTTCTTGCCCTTGGATGCTGTTAAGTAAGGATACTATGTCTAGAGCTGATAGCAGCTATCTTGCAACCATGAGGTGATAAACCAAAGGACCACAACCTATACACTGAAGATAATAGATTGGAAGCAGGGAAAGAACCTTGGTCTCTGGTGATTTTGTTAAATTTTGAATTAACCTATCTATAACTGAAGTATCTTCAGATTTCTTGATATATTAGATAAGAGCTACCCTTATTTATTCTAGCCGTAGTACTTGGGCATACAATATTTTTATAATCTTATACATCTTTAATTCTTAAGTAATCTTATTTCCTAATCTTCAAATTCTCAACAATCTCCATGAATCCAGCTTAACCTAACATAATTTTTCTGTGATTTTCTTCTCTATTCTCACTAAACAAGCCTTTTTTTTTTTCCTACTTCATGTGTTCCCACTCTTTGCAAACAGCAATGACCAATGACCTTGATACAGGCATTTAGTGATGTATTTCTAAGGGCAAGAGCTTTGACCGAGATCACAACATAATTCAGTTTTAATGCAACTGTACCTAGAATATAGGTTAGCCATGTGGGCTTTTCAAGTTATATGCCATGTGCTATTTAAAAAATGGCTGGACAATAGAAATGTCATTCACTGGTGAATTATTCACTACTATATAAGAAGGGCTTTAATAGCCATTTTAAGAATAACTTCAATGCACATGGTGATATCATTTAACCTACCATAAAATTACAGCATAATACCCAATGAAAAAGCGTTCAAAGTTTCAAAGAATGAGATCCGAATGGAACCTGAATATATTCAATAACTATTTGAAAATTTTTGCAGGGAAATCATTTAACACTTATACATTTAGATGTCTTTGAAAGGAAGCTTCTCTCCTTAAACCCTCTCAATTATAAAGCTACAGTCTCCAGACTGCCAACTCCATTGTCCAAAGAGCAGAGAGTACTAGGAAAAACCTGCCAGATAAACAGGTTCCCACAAGCCTGGGGAGAGATTAAGTACTGCTACGTGTAGTTGCTTCCAAAGATGCCTTTGGTTCTCCCGCTTCACTGCTGCTGTGAAGTCGGCAATCCTGGAAATGCATTGAGTTTTGAAGCAGGGAGTTTTCAAAGTGACAAGCTTAAAAAATACAATTCACCTTTTGCCCTTCCACTCCCAGCTGCAGAATACCAGGCCTCCTTAGAACTCAGAGTTTTGTAACTTTAAATACACACTGATATAGCTAATAAACAGGCTAGGCTCTCCTGGACCACAGGTTTTTAATTGTAGTTTCTAGTCCCACTCTCCCTGTTAAATGAAAATGATTTAATTAAGATATTTATAATTTACACAACAAGAAAAATTTGTTCATATCTCTCAGCTAAACATGGTAATCTCAATTTTCTTATAAATTCAGATAAATAGTTAATAGCAAACTTAAATTGGCTTCAGAATTCTCTCTTGCATAAACTGTTGCTAACAAAGACAAGAGAAAATCAACTGGTATAAAATTTGTGGAAAAGGAAATCTGTCTTCACTGTTTATTAACTTTATACCTAGAAAAAGCTGTGCAGGTCCATGTTTCAGAAAAGAGAGGAGATAGTTCTCTTTCTGCCTTTGACACCAAACAGTTTTATGACATTGATCATTTAAACTCTTTGTCTTCATGTAAAATTAGAATGTTAGATTTCATAATCTTTAATGAACCTGAATTCTGTAGTTTTGTTGATAAAATAATATTCAATTATTTTTTTAGGAAAGGACAGAAAATTTGAGCTCAGAAAACTTTGTTTGCAAACCTATCTCCAAATTTCTCAACTATATATTTGTAGATGCAAAAGTTAAATGTTTAAAAACTCAACCTGTAAAATGAAAGTGGTAATACTAATATTATAATTTGTTAGAAAGATACAAGGATATCACACTGTAAATATTTATTGTTACAAACTTATAAAAACATATAACAAATTTTCTATCTCAATCACCAACATAATTAACAGTCTATAAGAAAAAGCCTGAAGCTAAAGTCTTCAGATTTCCAGATTTTCTGGATCCAATGTAGTGTTTTAGAGAAAATCCTATAAAATAGAGTTATTGATTATTGAGAAACAAAAGTGCAAAACACTGTTACTCCACTTTTCCCCTGACTTACTGCTTGAAACTGAAGTATCTACTTTTTAGTGTCTATTCTCAAGCTGCATAAGGAAAGACTTGTGCAAGGGTATAAAGAAGAGTAATAGAATTGTGACACCTGCAGCAGCACCCCAATTTTATCCCAAGTAAATATACAATCTAAGCAAAATATATGATTTCTGAATGTACAGAGCTTCAAAAAAATTTCTCAGCCCATTTTTACAACCTGATATAATGGCTTAAGCCTCTATACTGAGAATTTAGAGAAATTTTGAAGCTAGCACTGTAACTGATTGTATCCATTTTCACTATAAGGCGTATCAATGTTTCTGCCAGCTGAAAGTTATCCAAAGGCAGTCTTCACATTAACAGAAGTAGCAAGTACAAACAGGCAAGTGAGCAACTGCCCAGGTGACTTGATGTCCTATATTCTTTGGAATATAAATTTTCCTCCCCAACCTATTTCTCCCTCCACTGAAAATAAAAGACCCTCCTTTCTCTGTGCTCTTGAAGCTTTCCATGCACAAAGTCATTGCAGCAGTCATTATAACATAGTTCTCTGTTTTTAGGCATGAGATTCCCACAGGGCTTTGAAAGACCCTGCCTCAATCTCCTCTGTATCGGGAAGCACCTAGCAGGGCATCCACCTGGCTATGGTGGATGTTAAGAAAGATTTAATGAATGAATGAATTGATCACGAATGAATGGAATTCCAGATAAAGTTGATTTTTAACCAAATTTTATAGAGATCTCTTTTAAGTTTCCAGCAATCTTTTCATATTAACGCACATGAGTTTCTAATAATTTCTTGGGAGTCATGTGAGGCGTGAGTACATGAGGTTTAAGTAGGAAACTGGGGAAAGGAATTAGCATAGAGAGAGTGAAGTCCTCAGCAATACTCCCCAACTTCCTTTTCTCCCACCCACTTTTCTGGAAAAGGAGCCCTGAATTGTATTAAATAGAATCTCATAGACCCTTTAGCTTTCACTAACGAGGCTCTCACTGTGTCCTGGAAACTGCTAGGCATTTTGCATGACTTACCTAACTTACTGCTCACAAAAAACCTTAAAAAGTAACAACCCTGAAAATTATGCCTTTTTAAGCGAGGAAACTAGGTCACGAAGAAGTTTTCTCCTCTGTTTAAGTGGCAGGACTAGGATTTGAGAGTCAAGTGCTTCTAACCACAAACCTCTCCCTTTGGAACCCAGAAAAAGCCTCTGAACACTGTGCCCACCAATCCGGGTTTAGTGTTTGTGTACTGATGCCAGGAAGCGTAACAGGAGCTTGCACAGAAATACTTCTGCATAGCTCTGCTCTAAAGTTCAGGCTGAGGGCAGATTGCAGCAGGTCGGAGATGGGACTTTGTGGAGAATGTTTGTGTGTCCCGCATGCTTGGCATAGTAGACATCTTCTACTCTCAAACTTGGCTGAAAAGACAGAATGCCCTGGCTTCAGATAACTCCAAATCTGCATGTCTTGTTGATATTGATGTTCTTTCATCTGGATGGAAGTGACAGGCATCTTTTGTCCAGATCTGGCAGACATACCAGAGGAGAGCTGACTTTCCCTGAATGCAATGTAACCTCCAAGAACACAGACACCCCTAAGCTCCCTAAGTAATACAAATGCCCTTCTTTTCTTCATCTCCACAATTATTTATAAAAATATTGAATAAGCTGAAACACTGTGTGGCTTATGAAGCAGCTGAACTCCAAATAGTTCTGAGTCCTCCCATTCCTCGTGAAGAAGGGGAGGGGGAATATAAACCAGTTAGGATAAGAGACAAGTAACTGATGCCAAAGTTGGGGCTCCCAAGGGCCCTAACTACCAAGGCAGTTCAGAACTGCAAAAGATGGGAGCCAATCCAAGATAAAGCTGATCAGGGGGAGTTGAGAGTTGAACGCCAGGCATAATAAGTACACCCTAAGTTCAAAGAGGTGTAGGAAGAAAATAGTCTTAATATAAGCACCACATACCACATGTTTCCTGTACAACACGTTCTATTGTTGGCATTTTAAATACATTACTTCATTTAATCTGTGATAGACATTGTCATTGTCAGCCAGAGGCAGTGGTTGTTATAAAGTATGGAGGATCTTTGCTAAGGAAACAGGGCAGAGAATGACTTCAAACCAAGTCACAGAATGCTTCTGCCCGTTAAAGGAGGTGTGGACCCAGAAGTGTATAGACAGGCTGATTTGAGATTAGCCTGAGGGTGGGTTCTACATGTGGAAAAAGTACAAAGAAATGACGAAGAACAACTTCCCTCAAGGATAGAAAGTACCAGTTAGTAGATCACTTAACATGGATTTAGGGTTGAAGCAAAAAAAAAAAAAAAATATAATTAAATGTTGCAATTGAATCAAATCAGTTCGACACAACGGTCAGAATATGCAACACTTAAATGCTATAGATTCATATACAGGATAGTAGCTTTTTCATTAAAAAAAATTGAAACAGGTACCCTTGTCTCTTGAAATATTTTTGCCATGAAATTATCAGTTCTAAGAGATGTATTACCTTTTAGTTATTTCACATGCTCTATATGAGGAAATATCATAAATGAGATGTGTAGTTCTCTATGGGAACACATGTAAATCTTGTTTATTTTACTTATGCAAAATAATTTCCAAACTTTAATCGTATGCATTGTTTTGCATTCGTCTATACAGACTGTGAACCAGTTGTAGGGTGGTAGACAGGAAGATAGCCTAATTCCTAGAACCTGTGAATATGTTGCATTACATGACAAAGGACAATCAAAATTGCTAATCAGCTGACCTTATTAAACTAGGGAGATTTTCCTGGATTATTTGGATGTGCTCAGTATTGATCAGTGGTTCCCTAAAAGTGAAAGAGAGAGGCAGAAAAGAAGAATCATAGAAATAGATGTGATGGTGGAATAAATCAGAGTAATTTAATGTAAGACTCCACTCACTATTGCTGACTTTGAAAGTGTGGGAAGGGGACCATGTACGAAGGCTGCCTCTAAAAGTTAGAAAACACAAGGAAACAATTTCTCCTCTAGAACAACCAGAAAGAAATGTAGCTCCCTTAACACTTTGATGTTAACTAACTGAGACCAGTGTCAAACCTCTGAACTATAATGCTTTCATATAATAAATTTGTGCTGTTTTATGTTGCTAAATGTGTAGTAATTTGCTGCAGCAACCATAGAAAACTAATCAAGGTAGAATATTTTCTAAAAATAGTGATTTAATCTTTTTTTTTTTTACACAAAATATGGCCTTACATTTAAAACTCTGAAGCATTATTCTCATTTCTGATTATCTCTGGAGGTAATAACTACCCAGAGGACTTCTGTGGCACTACTGTCTCCTTTCTCTCTCTCTCTCTCTCTTTTTTTTTTTTTAGTTGAGAGATGATAATTCTAAACACAATACATGTATACAATGCATAACGATCAAATCAGGGAAATTAGCATATCTTTTTCCTCAAACATTTACCAATTCTTTGTGTTGTGAATGTTCAAAATACTCCTTTAGCTTTTTGAAAATATGCAGTAAATTATTGTTAACCATTTTATCCTATAGCGCTGTAGGGCATCAAAACTCGCTGCCCTTATCCAGCTGTAATTTTGCATCCCTTAATCAACCTCTTCCAATTCTCATTATCCTCCTATACTTTCTAGCCTTTATATCTACAATTCCACTCTCTACTTCCAGGAGCTCTAAAAAATTATTTTATCTCCCATATATAATTAAGAACCTGTAGTATTCACCTTTCTGTACTTTACTTATTTTGCTCAATATTATATTCTCCAGGCTCATCTGTTTTGCCACAAATGACAAGATTGTATTATTTTTATGTTCAAATGTATACATACATATACATAGGTTGAATCTATATCTAGGCTAATGTGAATAGTGTTGTAATAAACATGAGGGTATGGGTATCCTTTAACAAAATGATTTCCTTTCCTTTGAATAAATACCCAATAGTAGAATTGCTGGAACATAAGGTAGTTCTACTTTTAGTTTTTAAAGAAAACGTCATACTGTTTTCCACAGTGCTGTGCTAACCTCCACACCCTTGCCAACAGTTATTGTTTATTGTTTTCTTAATAATAGTCATTCTTACTGGGGTAAAATGATGTTTCATTTTGGTTTTGTTTTGCATTTCCCTGATTATTAGTGATGTTGAGCATTTTTTCATATGTTTGTTGGTTGTTTGTATGTCTTCTTTTGAGAAATGCCTATTCATGTTTTATGCCCACTTGTTTTTCTTCTTTTTTTACTGTTGCATTGAGTTCCTTGATATTCCAGATGTTAGTCCTTTATCAGATGAATAGTTTGCAAATATTTTCTCCAGTTCTAAAGATTGTCTCTTCACTCTTGTTGATTGTTTCCTTTGCTATGCAGAAACTTTGTAGTTTAATATAGTCTCACTTGTCTAATTTTTGTCTGTGCTTTTGAAGTCTTAACCATAAAATATTTGCGTAGATTAATGTGTTGAAGGATTTCCCCCCCTTTTTTTTCTTCTAGTAGTTTGGGATCTTACATTTATGTCTTTAATACATTTTGAGCTTTTTTGTATATGGTGAGAGATTGGGGTATCTAGTTTTATTTTTGTATGTGTGGACATTCAGTTTTCCTAGCACCGTTTATGAAAGTAGTGTCTTGTCCCCAATGTATGTTCTTGACATCTTTGTTAAAAATCAGTTGACTTTAAATATTTGGATTTATTTCTGGCTACTCTATTTTGTTTCATTAGCTTGTGTTTCTGTTTTTATACCAATATCATGTTGTTTTGGTGTCTATGGTTTGGTACTATAAGAGTATATAGGAGTCAGTTAGTGTGATGCCTCCAGCTTTGTTCTTTTTGCTCAGTATTGCTTTAACTATTCAAGGTCTTGTGATTCCATATGTATTTTAGAACTTTTTTTTTCTTTTGCTGAAAAGAATGTCACTGGTACTTTAATAAAGATTGCATTGAATCTGTAGAGTGCTTCAGGTAGTACAGTCATTTTAACGATATTAGTTCATTAAGTCATTGAGTATGATGTATCTTTCCTTTGTTGTGTCTTTCTTTAATTTATTTCATCTCTATATATAGTAAATGTAATTTCTTTATTTCTCATTCAGTTAGTTCATTAGTAAATGGAAACACTGCTGATTTTTGTGATTTTATTTTGTATGTTTCAACTTTTCTGAATTTGTATGTAAGTTCTAAGAGGTTTTTTTTGGGGGGAGGGGTGGATATTTTAGATTTTTCTATCCATAAGTTAATGTTGTCTGCAAAAAGAGACAATGTATCTTTTTCTTTCCCAATTTGAATGCCTTTTATTTTCTTCTCTTAATTTTTCTGGCTAGGGTTTCCAGTGCTATGTTGAGCAAAAGTGGTGAAAGTAGACATCCTTGTCTTGTTTCCGTTCTTAGAGGAAAGTCTTTTAGATTTTTCCCATTTAGTATGACATTAGCTGTGAGTTTGTTTTTATGGTCTTTGTTGTGTTAAGGCATATTCCTTCTATGCCTAATTTTTAAGAGTATTTGTTATGAAGCAATGTCTAATTTTCTCACATGCTTTTTCTGTATCTGTTGAGATGATAATATGGGTTTTGTCCTTCATTCTATTGATGTGATATATTTATTGATTTATGTATATTAAACCATTCTTGCATTTCTAGGGTAAATCCCACTGATCATGTTAAATTATTCTACTCTTGAAGTCTCCTCTTAGTAATTTTTCATTCACTGACCCTTCCTACCCAGCTTCTACTCTTTGGTGATAAATCTCTACTTGTTTTTGTAATATTCAGATTTAGCTCTCTTCTATATGCCTCTTTTCTTTTTTTGCAAGTGTTACCAAATCAGATCTGTCTTTCCTGCTTTATTTGTTGTGTTTTTCAGCTTTATTGAGGTATAATTTATAAAATAAAATTGCATAGATTAAAGATGTACAGTGTGATATTTTGATATGCATATACATTTTGAAATGATTACTGTAGTCAAACTAAATGTAAATCAATTAAACTTTTAAATCAAAAGACTTACAGTGACTTAATGTACTAAGAAAAGCACCAAGACTTAACTATATGCTGTTAAGAGACTTATCTCAGCTTTAAAAACATGCTTCAACCAAGAATGAAAGAATACATACAGAATGAAAGAAGAAATACAAAAGTATTTTATGCAATTGAAAATGAAAGGAAAGCAGGAGTAGCTATATTCTCATCAGACAAAATAAATTTTAAATCAAAAACTGTAAAGAGAGACAGTGATAAAGGGGTCATTTCATCAGGAAGATATAACAATTATAAATATATATGTAGCCAATATTGGGCCAACTAAATATGTATATGCAGCAAATATCAAAAGGTCTTCAGGGAGAGATAGACAAAAATACAATCGTAATAAGGAATTCTAATGTTTTGTTTTCCTCAATGAATAGATTGTCCAAACAGAAAATCAGTAATGGAACATTGGACTTGAACCATACTTTAGATCAAATGGACTTAACAACAATATGCAGAACATTTCATCCAACAGAAGCTTTGATTCTCTTCCACAATACCCAGTAATGTGTACCATATTCATAATAAAATATAGGTAACATCTCAGCCTTTAACTATGTCTTCATAATACCGAAGCAGTCAATTGAAAGGGAGACATTAGTAAAATCATGTTTATTTTTTCTTTGGTGTCCCCAGATATTTTTAAAAATTTATTTATGTATTTTAAAAATTGACCTATATATTTTATTATGTACAATGTAATTTATTTGTATTAATCTAGCTAATTAGCAAATGTATCACCTCACAAATTTATTAATTTTTTGGTGAGAACACTCTGTATTCACTGTCCTAGTATTTCTCAAGAATAAAATATAATGTCAAAGACTTTTTAATTTATTCAAAAGATTTACCTGTCATTTTAGCATGCTGTGGGCCACATTAGCCATACAATCACTTTGTTTAGTTACTATCTTTATGTACTCAATAATGAATAAAATTTAGTATTTTGTTTATTTATTTTTAACGCAATAGGTTATTTGTGTACATTTAGCCCAAAATGTGTAATCCTTTATTATTATTATTTTAAAATCATAGAGTACATGTGAAGATTTGTTATTTAAGTATATTTTGTGAAGACAAGATTTGGGTTTCTGATAAGCCAATCTCTCTCTCAGTAGAAGGAATGGTACTCAGTGGATGGTTCTTTCTCCCTTATCCCCCCCACCTTTACTAGTGCCTAGTGTTCGTTGTTCCAATCCTTGTGCTCATATGTGCCCAATGTTTAGTGCCCACTTATGAGTGAGAACATGTGATATACAGTTTTTTGTTTCTGTGATAATTCACTTAGAATTATGATCTCCACTTGCACCCATGTTGCTACAAAGGACATGTTTTTGTTCTTCTGTATGGCTGTATAGTATTCCATACTGTATATGTACCACATTTTCTTTATCCAGTCCACTTTCAATAGGCATGTGGGTTGGTTCCATGTTTTTGCTATTGTGAATAGTGCTATAATAAACATACCAGTGCAAGGTACTTTTTGGTAGAGCAATTTGTGTTCTTTGGGAATATTTTCAGAAGTGGAATCACTGGGTCAACTGGTAGCTTCATTTTTAGTTCTTTGAGAAATCTCCAAACCTCCAAACTGCTTTCTACAAGGGTTGAACTGGCTTACATTCCCACTTACACTGTAAATCTGTGGCAGCCTCACCAACACCCTTTTTTTTTTTTTTTAACTTTTTAATAATAGCTATCCTGACTGGTGTGAAATGAGGTTCTAACTTACATTTCTCTGATAATTAGTGATGATGAACATTTTTTACTATGTTTGTTGACTACTTGAATATCTTCCTTTGTGAGTGTCTGTTCATGTTGTTTGCTCACTTTTTAATGGGGTTATTCCTTTTCTTGTCAATTTTTTTTAGTATCTTATAGATCCTGTATGTTAGACCTTTGTCAGATGCATAATTTGTAAATTTTTTTCAGTTCTGAGTTTTCTCTTAATTATCTTGATTTTTTTTTCCCATGCAGAAGCTTTTTAGCTTGATAAGTTTCCATCTGCCAATTTTAGCTATTGCTAAAAATATTTGAAGATTTGGACTGAATATATCGCCTAGACTGATGTCCAAGAGGGTGTTCCTTATAGTTTCTTCTAAGATTCTTATAGTTTGAGGTTTCACATTTGAATACTTGTTCCATTTTGAGTTTATATGGTGATAAGTAGGGGTCAAGTTTAATTCTTTTGCATGTAGTTAGCCTGTTTTTTCAGCACCCTTTGCTCATTTTTTCCAATGTTTGTTTTTGTCAGTTTTGTCAAAGATGAGTTGGTTGATGTTCTTTGGTTTTATTTCCAGGTTTTCTTTCTCTATCTTGCACTGTTGGTCGAGTACAATGCTGTTTTGGTTACTGTAGTTTTGTAGTAAAATTTGAAGTCCGCTAGTGTGATGCCACCAGCTTTGTTTTTGTTTTTTTTTTTTTTGCTTTTTGCTTAGGATTACTTTAGTTATTCAGGCATTCTCTCTCTCTCTCTCTCTCTCTCTCTCTCTTCTTCCATATGAATTTAAATATTGACTTTTTTATGTCTGTGAAAAATATTACTGGTAGTTTGATAGGGATTGCTAGAATGTGTAGATTGTTTTGGGTTGTTTAGACATCCTGAAAATATTGATTCTTCCAATTGATGAGAACTAAAAAAAAACTGCTAAAAGAAATCAAAGGCAACACAAACAATGCAAAAACATATATACTGAGCTATTTGTGTGTGGCTATTGTGAATGGGATTGTCTTTTTTATTTAGTTCTTAGTCTTCTTGTTGTTGGTGTGTAGAAATACAACTGGTTTTTACACATTGGTTTTGTATCCCAAGACTTTACCAAAGTAATTTATTAGTATAGGAGTGTTTTGGCAGAATCTCTAGGGGTTTCTAGGCATAGAATCATATCATCTGTGAAGAGAGATAATTTTACTTCTCTTTATCTTATTTGGGTACTTATAATTTCTTTCTCCTGCCTGATTGCTCTGGCTAAGACTTCAAGTACTATGTTAAATAAGAATGGTAAATTTTAATATGTAAATAGTCATTTTGTTTCCCATTATTGTATATAATTTAAAGAAAACGTGTTGTGTTTTAACCAAGCAGTACTTATCTATGGAACTCTAGAACTTAGAAGAGACCTAAAACTTCATTCAATCCTATATTCAATTCCATCTCCAGACAAAACAATTATAGTCATTGGCCAAGAGTTAGTTAAGTCATTTGTATGAGTCTCAAGGATAACCACTGCCCAGTGCTATTACATCTTTTTTACATAAACAGCTAATAACTCCCAATTTATTTAGCCAGAAAATAAGAAATAAGTAAATAGTGAAATTAAATGTTTCAGGCCAATCATGGAGGCTTGCACCTATAATCCCAGTCCTTTGGAAATTTGAGGCAGAAGGTTTACTTGAGGCAAGGTGTTTGAGACTGACTAGCCTGGACAACAGTGAGACACCAACTCATAAAAAATTGAAAAGATTAGCTGGGCATGATGATATGTACCTGTAGTTTTGGCTAATTGGGAGACTGGAAAAGGAGGATTGCTTGAGCCCAGAAGTTCAAAGCTGTGGTGAGCTATGATTGTACTACTGCACTCCAACCTGGGTAATAGAGTGAGAATGTGTCTCAAAAAAATAAGAATTAATTAATTTAACTTAATGACTCATAACTAA
Organism: Tarsius wallacei; assembly: GCA_963574415.1. Classification (NCBI taxonomy): domain Eukaryota; kingdom Metazoa; phylum Chordata; class Mammalia; order Primates; family Tarsiidae; genus Tarsius; species Tarsius wallacei. The sequence goes on along the minus strand of CAUYQG010014474.1, from coordinate 99,048 downwards.
AACAGTTGCTCCATGTCACATGACATTAGTCACATTCTGGTTTTAAGTTCAAAAATGAATCATATCTTTTAAAAATACTATAATCATTATGCATGCAATTAAGCTTAAATATGCAAAATAATATTATCAAAACTGTAGTTACTGAGTCATTTGTACTAGGTACTTTTATCCTCCATTTAACAAAGACTCAATAAATAGGAATTGTTCCAGGCACTGCTAACTATCTAAAAGAGAATACTGTGAGGCTTAAAACTTGAAGAACACAAATTCAGTTGGGTAAATAATTTAATTATATAATTAACTTAAAAAAGTTATAGAATTATAACACAGGTATATTAAATCTCATGGCACTTCAAGAAAGTTGTTGTCACTATCAGACTGTGGAAATTTAAAAGCCTCATAGCAGAAGTGGCTAATAAATTAATTATTGACGGATAGATAATATTTGCCAGGCAGGATAAGGAGTATGGCTAAGTGGAGTATAAAGCATGAGTAAGGCAGGCACAGGGCAAATTACATTTTAGAGGTTTAGTGAATAGTCCAGTTTAGCATTAATGTAGAGGAAGATAAGAAAAGAGAGTTCAAATAGAACCCAAGAAAAGAGTTCTTATAGTGAGGGACCAAAAAAATGAAGATTCAGGGAGAAGTGAGTTTACAAAGGAAAGGAATAGTTCAAGTGATGAATACTAAAGAGAGGTAAAACTGATAGCCTGTCTAAGATTGTAACCATATCTGATCACTACAAAGCAGCTGTTCTGGGAAAATGGCAGGGTGGAACACATATTGCAAAGGGCTCATGAGTGAATGCATATAAGTTTGCTATGGAATGAGAGAAAATGCATTTCCAATAGGTTTATAATTTAAAGAGGGATATGTACAACAAAGGATTGATTAGGTGATAGGAGTGTGGATATCATTTGTGCCAAATTACTAGAGTGAATGTAGTTAGTGAAAACATAGTAAAACAGATGTTAATATGAAAACTGGGAGACTGACTTTATATATTCATATGTATGTGTATATAATATATATTAAACATTTATATATTAACACATGAATAAACCATTCTTAGATGCATATAACATTTAAAAAAAATAACCAGATTCAATTTGATGTTCCTTTAAGTTTATTCAGAATCCTTGTCAAAATCTTGCCAAAAATAGAAATGTATGCAAATATTTTCTTGTGAAACCTTTCATGTTTTTAACACGATTAGAATAGCATCCCTCAAATTTTATCTGACTTCCTAATCTGTCATTTTAGGGATGCTTTGAACCACTACTTATCTACACTAAGACCAGAAATGCAGCCCTATGAAGAGCAGACACCTACTCCTTAGAAAGTTGAAAACTCCAACAGATAACCCATATCATCAACAAAAACGTAAAAGCCTCTTTAGTATTCTGTACCTTCCTTGCTTCTTTTGGAGAACCTAAATATACTGTGACTTTGAAAGTACAGAATAAACTATTAATGAAGGGAGAAAACAGACAGGACAATGTGTGATAGAAAAGAAGCTTTCAGTGTTAGTAAAAAAAAAAAAAAAAAATGCAGGTGAGCAATCCCAGAGATAAATTATTTGAGGTTTCTTATGCAAACACCAGCAATGCATACAATCCTTGGCAATACGTGTATCTTAAAAGGGGTCAACATCGTCACAATTATTATTACAGTATGTTCGCCTATATCCTGGTATATGTAAAACAAAACAACAACAAAAAACGGTTCTTTGAATGCCATATTCTAAATTTTACCATTAATTTGCAATCTCAAATATGGTCAAACAATTTGTCCTTAATTCAATTTCTTTTTAATCAAATTGTACTATGATTTTGAATTTGTTGGCCTTTTTTGTAAGTTTTCTTGCAGATGCAATAACTATTTCCCTCAGAATATTTTGCGTGCTTCACTATAAGCGATTGTATTTTTTTTTTTAATGCTTCTGTTCCTGTGCAAAACTGGTTTTCTTCTAGATCAGGGGTCAAGTCTCCAGCTAGGAGAAGTTCAACACACATTTGCAGAATAACCTGAATATACCCAAAGAGCTACTTTCCAAAGCAATTTCAATACACAGAAAGAGTTGTGTGTGTGTATTTTTTCCCCTTGACTTTCATAAAAATAAAGGGCTAATATCACCAGCGGGCAAATTTTGTAAAATTACTCTTCAAGTGTTTCAACAAAACCTGCCAACACAACTAAAGCCCAAACTTCCCGCATATCTGCTTTGTGGCAAAGGGCCTCCCTGGGACAGGCTGCCAGTCACGCAAATGAGAGCCAAATTGTTTAGTGGATTTGGGAAGTGGACAGATGTTCTCCTGGGACAATGGAGACAGGCACCGCCACACACATTCTCACTTGACGTGTTAACCAATATTTTTAGCCAATTATTCAGAGGCGCCCAGCAGTTAATGCATGCAAAGGCAGGAGCTAGAATCATCACTCATGGCATCTACACAGTCCCAAACTCCTGCCAAAGTGTTAAATACCTCTCGGGCCCTGAAAAACACAGAGTTTGTTTTGCATGCCCTTGGATGTGTTCCTTAAGGCTTATATGAGAACGTCTATAGCTGATTATGAAATAATCATCATGAATGAATAAATGTGAGAAAATAAAACAAATGGGGAGGCTATATACTTCAAAATACTGAACGTAAAAGAAAGGGTTTTACATATGAAAATACATTTGAGGTCTCAAAGGTAATTACCCCGAGGCACTGGACTAGTGCAATAAAAACAATAGCAGCTGGGCCACACCAATGATAAACTGTGCTAACTGTGAATAAACTAATTTGCCACAGTAATATGGCATAATAAGATCTACCATCTTTAAAGAAAAATAGCAAAACATGAAAAGGCTACATTGTCTATTTTCTTTGAAGAGATGACACCAAAAGAAAGTCAACGATTCAAATCTTTACTTTCAAATATCCAGATGCACAATGCCACAGAATCCTTAACATTTCCTTTCTGCTCTGGACTTTAAGCAACAAACTTGGAGCTGGTACCTGAAAATAATAAGATAGAGAGATGTAAACTTCATTTCCAAGAAGTTTGGAGTGCTAACCATCATTTTTAAAGTAGTGTTTTCCTACTAGAAGAAATCGTACTACATGAGCAAAGATGTGTACATATATACAATGTATATGTACACATAGTAATAATATGTACACATAATAATGATATGTCTATGTATGTACACATAATAATAATTATATAATAAATATGTATTTATATTTCACAGCCATTTCTATAATATAGTTTTTTAAGCAAAGATATCAGTGTGGCAGAATATAGAACTACATCTGTCAGTGTCCAGTCAGTAAACCAGAAATAATCTGAGTTTTTCAAAAATACCTAATATAATAAAGTAGTTTGATAGAAGGTGGAATGCTGAGAAAACAAACAGGAGATTAAGAAGCCATCCAAAGATGACCAACTGCAGGAGGCAGCTATCAACCTTACCGTGGGAGGGCATGGAAGACATGGGACCACTAAAAGGTGGAGGCACCCTGTGGGTGCTGAATCCATGGTGAACGACTGTCCTGTGGAAGTCAAGACCATAGAAAGAGGGGCTGAAGGATGTGAGAGTTGGAACCATAAAGAACATACCCACTCTATTAAAAACCTGGTTTTCCCTTCCTCGCACCTTCAAGTGTCTTGTCAGGGCTCCCCATTGATGAATCCAAGATTGAAGCCAGCTAGCAAGGGATCTTGGGTGCTAAAGAATGAATGTTTATGCCTCCCCAAGAACTCATGTTAAAACGTGATCCCCAATGTGATGGTATGTGGAGGCTTTTGGGAGTTGGAATTCTTCTGCTCTCATGAGTGGAATTAATATCCTTATACAGGAGGGGCTCTCCACCCCCTTTGCCATGTGTGCAAACAGCAAGCAGTCAGCAGTCTGCAACACTGAAGAGAGCCCTGACCAGAACTTGACAAGACTGGGACCATGATCTCAGACTTCTAGGCTCCAGAACTGCAGGAAATAAATTTCTGTGGTGTACAAGTCGCCCAGACTATGATAATTTGTTGTAGTAGTCTGAGATAACTAAGTACGGCTCTAGGACACAGAGTCTAACCACAGCAGAGTAGAGAAGGTGAGAGCAACCTGAAAAATGACTAGCACTGTTCTCAAAGAACAGTTGCAGTTCCAATTAAACACATGTAATCATAAACTAATCCCTAAATGACTACAATAGTCTACAGCTACAGCTCCCCTGCCCCTGTTGTTGTTGTTTGTTTGTTTGTTTTTTGTCAGGAGTCTCACCCTGTCATTCAGGTTGGAGTACAGAGACACATGACTCACTGCAGCCTCAGCCTCCTGGGCTCAAGTCCTTTTTCTATCTCAGTCTCCTGAGTAGCTGGGACTACAGGTGTGTACCACCAATCTCAGCTTATTTTTTAATTTTTCTAGAGGCAGGCTCTTGATATGTTGTCCAGGCTGATCTCAAACTCCTGGGCTCAAGAAATTCTCCCACCTCAACCTCCCAAAGTGCTGGGATTACAGGTGTGATCCCCCGTGCCTGGTTCTTTTCCAAGAAAACTAATCCTATCATGAAAGCTCCACCCTTATTACCTCATTTGTAAAAAATAAATACACACACACATACACACAAACTTATGTATATATACACACATATATAAATATCTATGTATATGCTTCTATAAGATAATAATTCCTGCATATATTCAAATTTAAATTATATACTCAATGGTATATTAGGTGCATAAACAGTTACCTCAACTACTTGACTGTACACTTTATGAGGGTTGTGACTGAGTTTTCATCGGGAAATAGGTATTGTTGTACAAAGGAGCGACCCCAAATTGAGAGGCTTCAAAAGGACAGAAGTACATTTATATCACACATAACTGTTAGGCATAGTCTGGCAGCTTCTTGATGTAAGAAACTTGGAGTTAATTTTATTTCCCCAGTATTCCTAGATTATTTCTGCATTGCCCAAGATATTTCATCATTACATTTGCAATCCAGGCAGCAGAATAGGGAAAGATGAGCCAAAACAAGAACAATCTCTCCTACATGGTCATGACCCAGAAGTTGCACATGCTGCTTTTTCTCACATTCCATTAAGCAGAAGTTAATCACATGACTGCTCCGAGCCAAAAGGAAGATTGTGCAGGCATGTGTTCTGGCCAAAATGCTATTTCTGTGAAAGACAGAAGAAAAGGATATTGAGAGACATTATCTGCACCAAACAAGAGGAACAAGAAAGATAGAAGTCTAAAGAACTAAACCGAATGCCTTGATAGAAGCAAGTTAGATTGTGATGGGAAGACAGAGCAGAACCTTTTAAAATGCTACAAAACATGTATAGAACAAGTTGAATATGTTATGATGTGCTACATTGTATGATTAAATCCCAACTTAAATTGGTGTTGAGGAGTATGGGTAAAGTTTAAACATCAGTGCCTAAAGTGAAAATCACTTTAGTCTTGAAATTATCATTGTCCTTCCTTATAGAAAAGTCATACTACAAGCCAACCAATCCTTTATCAATAGTAAATTTTCTTCTTCCTATATATGAACAGGTTACTGTTTCCTTAGTTACACTTGATGAAGGCAGTACCTTGCATTTAATAGTCAAACTATAGAAGAAAAAAAAAAGCTCTTGCTTTCTTGATTTTTAAACATTAGAATTCTTGATTTTTAAAACATTCTTGATTTTTAAACATTAGAATTCACCCCAGTGAATAAGACCCACAGAATAAAACTGAAGTCAATAGAGGAGACTACAGATGCACATAAATTATTAGGTTTATCCAGAACATATGCTCACTTTTTTCTGGAAGGGACCCAGTGGTAGTCATTTTAGGGTTTGTGGGCTGTATGGTGATATAGTTTGTACTGTTGACCTCTCCAAATCATATATTTCATGTTGAAATATGATATCCAATGTTGGCAGTGGGACCTAGTGGAAGCAGATTGGATCATGGGGGTGGATCCCTCATGAATGGCTTGTTGCCATTCTTGCTTTGTTAGTTCACAGGAGAAGTGATTATTTGGAAGAGACTGGCACCACCTCCTCTCGTTCTTGTTCTTGCTCTTGCCATATGACTCACCTGTTTCCTGTCTGCTTTCAGTCATGAATGTAAGCTTCCTGTGGCCTCTCGAGAAGCCAGATGCCGGCACCATACAGAGAACTGTGAACCAAAATGCTTTAAAAATAAATAAATAACCCAGCTTCAGCTATTTTTTATAGCAATGCAAAGCAGATTAATATATATGGTCTTTGTTTCAACTACTTGGCTCTGCTATGCAGCACTAAAGCAGTCATAGGCAATATGGAAATAAATGGGCATAACCGTTTTCCAATAAAACTTTATTGACCAAAGCAGGGAGATATATTTGGTTTGAGACCTCTATTGGATCGAACCCTGTTCAAAATAGTTAGCATAATGTCTTTTTATTGGGGTGGAGAGCCTATTTTATTTTTTTCTACTTTGCAGAGACTCTTAGACCTCTTGTTAATTATGCAGCACAAGCAATTCATGTGGCAAAAGCAGATGAAGGAATGCCATAAGTGACAGGAGTCCAGAGAAGGCAGGTTTGAGCTAAATCACAAAAAAATGCATATTAATTCATCACTAAGAGCTTTATACATGTTACATTATTCTATTCTCCAGCACTTCTATGTAGTTTCATAGCAGTGGGAAGTTAAAGAAAAAAAAATTTTAAAAACTTTCTAAAGGTCCTAGAACTTGCAAGAGATGAAGTCAAATCAAGATTTCATCTTGAGTGTCTCTCATTTATCACAATATTAACCTTTTTGAATTTGATGGTTGGGGAGGTCAGGAGTTCAGGAAAAAAAAGAGATTGTTAGTCTCCTGATATCAGAAGCTCTCTCCCTTCTTCATACCAATCTAACCCAGTAATCCCTAGGTCATTTATAAAGATATTGTCCTTACTTTCACATTGCATATTCATAAATCCAGTAAGGAATTAAAAGATTTTAAGAATGTTTATAGCATTGTTCCAGGGGGAATACCAGTAAGTTTTAGAAAATAATAATAAGTTTACTTCTATAACATCACAATGCTTGATGCCTGTAGAAACCCCAAGTCTGAACTAGGTCAAACTCATATCAATTTATTCCATATTTAATGACTTTCTAAAATGTAAGTTTCATGATTTCAAATATTTACCACAAGGCAGAAACAAGTGAACACTTTTGCTTTCCACTATCTTCCTCTCTCTGAACAACAGTAGTGGCTCACCAAGACATTAAAGGATCTCACCCTCCATGGCTGTAGCTACCACATGAAAGACTGATATAAACAGCAAACTTTAATTAGAGTTTGGAAAGAGCAATTCTGTTTAAGTAAAATAAAAACACAGGTGGCTTAGTGAGTTCACTCTGAGTCTAAACCCCAGAATGCTATTTAAAAAGCAAAGTGGTTAAAGGATTTCATTTCTTGGTCAGCTCTGCCCCAGGTAGAAACAACAACCCTACCATTCCTGGGAGCATGGGGTATTCAAGTGAATTTGGCTCTGGGCCAGTTTTTATATGCTTCAATATTCTCTACATAGAGGAAAAGGCTGTCCATTAAAATGTCAGGCAGTTTTCAAGCATAATATTGCTTATGCCTTAAAATTTTTCCATATATGTCTTAGAATTTTCTTAGGATCATGATTTTTTTTGGCCCCTATGCCCTGCAACTTTCTTCACCTCCCACTACCACCACGGGAGAAATGCTATTATTTTCAATACCTCTGGTTAGAGCCTATTTCATTACTTTATGTTTCTGTTTATTGTTGTTGCTGTTATCATTATTATTAATACTCAATAACAAAGGCTTTTCAAAGCAATAGTTAACTTTGGAGACTGCATCCAGATAGAAAACCACCCCAAATGCAAACTAGTGACTAATTTGCTGACAATCACTCATCAGTGTCATCACTGAATATCTTATTCAATCTTATTTTGAATGCTGGATAGACAACTAATACATAATGAATGATAATCTAGGCTGAAGTAACAGTCTGCTTATAAGCACTTTGGGATTAAGACAAGAGCTTATGCTGTTTTTAATGGCAAGCACTAAGAAGAACACAGGCTTTTAAAACTGTATCACTGAGAAGGTTCAAATCCTAATTTAGCCGCTTTCTAATTATGGGAATTTACGAAAGTTGCTTGACGTTCCTCTTTTCAGTGCCTTCATCTGTAAATGGGAGTGATGGTATAATTTTTACATCAGAGGACTATTTTGAGGTCTAAATGAGTTAACGTATATAAGACATTTAGAATGAAAGCTGACCTATCATAAATGCTATAGAAGTGTAGGCTATTATTATTCTGATGCTATGCACCAAAGGTGAAAAGCCCGTGCTCTTTTAAGTACTTAACACACATCATCTTATTTACTTTCCTGTCAACCTGAAGAGTTCCATATTTGAGGAAATAGATCTTGGAGATTTGCAGCTCAGAGTTTTACAGTGGCAGAGGGGAGAATCTTGCCTGACTCCTAAATTCATAATACCGTAGCAGAATGAAAAGATTTAAGGCTACTTTCCTCATTGACTAAGCACAAATAAGGAGGAACATCTTTCAGAGCACGTGAATCTACAACTGCTGTATATGACCATAGTTTTTGAGCACAATAAATGCTTGCAAAAATATTTGTATCTAAATATGACATTTCCTTTAGAATAATTAGTAATATACATTAGTAAAGAAGGTAACCTGGATGAGAAACATATTTCAGTAGCATTTATCTTGCAGTCAGCATCTCCTCATTATCTTTGCTTCGCTACACGATTTTTTTTTTAAATTAAGGTTTAGTGACTTTAACAATACTTTTTTGTTTCCTCAGAATAGCAGCAATATTTATCAGAATACTCACTCAACTTAAATAAATGGCATATTATGAAATATTATGAAATGTGTTTGATCTTTTATGGGGCATATATATATATATATATATATATATATAGAGAGAGAGAGAGAGAGAGAGAGAGAGAGAGAGACAAAGAAAGAGAGAGAGAGAGAGAAAGAGAGAGCCACTGCAGCCTCGACCTGCTGGGCTCCGGTGATCCTTCCACCTCAGCCTTCCAAGTAGCCAGAACTACAGGCGCATGCTAACATGCCTGGCTATTTTTTGATTTATTGTAGAGACGAAGGCTCACCAAGTTGCCTGGGCAGGTCTCAAACCGATGGACTCAGGCAATCCACTTGCCTCGGCCTCCCAAAGTGCTGGGATTACAGACTGAGCCACGGAGCCAGGCCTATATTGTTTAATTTCCTTTGCATGCTATTGATATCTTAGTGCATTTTATTGTATTATCGTTAACTTTTATGTGCCACTGTTATAAAATATTTTTTAAAAATTTCAAATAATAATAATAGGAAATAATGCAATGTAGAACTTGAGTCACCAAAGCATTTGCAGAAGTTCTAATACAGGCAAATAACTATGTGATTCAAGTAATTCTAACAAAAATTGTATTTCTGTTTAACATAAAGTGGCCCTTCTTACTATATTAAAGTTAGAATAGTTGGTTAAAGTAAACAATTGACTTAAATTGTGAGCTTGCAAATTTTCTGATCCTTAATGAATTTTAAAGATTTTGGGAGACTTTACTTAATTTCCAATTGGACACATGATATTATTCACATAATCTTATGTTACATTATAAGATTATATTTCAAATTCACATAAAATGCTTCCAGAATAGATATGACTGCAGCTTATGTGTTCCTCTGTTCTTGTTTTCTATATCCTTTCCAGGTAAGCCTCATGATTCTTTTGCTGTGTTGTTTATTGCATTGATTCTATCTGAGTGTTGTTGCATTTTGTGACAAACATCCTGTTCAGAGCAAAACAGCACTTCTGACTTCTGGGCAAAGACACCAGTAGCAACCCCCAAAATTCTGATGACTAAAAGTCCCTCACTTATTTCATAAGACCTGGTAGGGAGTTAATTCCACCCCCTTTCAAAATCAATGGTGCAGAAATGCCTTCTCTTACTTCAAGCTTATTGACCACCCTGCACATTTCTGATATCATGCTCACTCTGTTTTATTCTGCAACCAACACATTGATGGTGGAAGAAAGGGAAGGAACCTAGAAGCAAAAGGAAATTATCTAAGAGATAAATTCTGGGATCTGGACAAAAATCAAGAGAGGACTCGAAAGAATAGATCATGCTACATGATAGCAATAAATAAAGAGCAAAATTAGTAATAACTTAATTTGAATATTTTCTGCATGCTAGGCACTACATTTAGTGCCATATATGAATTATTTGGTGTTCTTTTTTATCATGACAACAATCCTATTTGGCGAATACAATTAATGTCCTAATTATATAATTAGGGAATGCTTACATAGTATTTGATATTAGTCACTGCAGTTTTACTCACTTAGAAGATACAGAAGTAACTTAAGAAGGAAGGGTATGCATTTAAACAACAATTGAGAAAGACAGGCTTTAAACTTCAAAACTTCATACATAAAGTAAGATGTCAGAATATAGCCCTGATTTTGAACCTTGAGGAAGTGGATGCTAATAAAAATTTACAAAAAAATGTCTTAAATATTTTAAAGAAGGAAATCCAAGAAGCCAACCAAGAAGTGAGAAAACTACACTAGAGAACGGTGTTCTTATAGTTGTAAAGAACTGCTTAGAATGGTTTTACCTACAAAACAAAAATACCCATTCTAATAAGTCTAGCAAATAGGTCACCTAATACGCAAACTATGATACTCACAATGTCAGTAGTCTGAAACAATGGGTCAAACAAACACACAGAAACATGTAAAATGCCAACCTCTTATTAGTGTGGATTTGTTTAAATGCAAACTTTGCCGTTTACTGGTTGTATAGTTATCGCAGTTTACTTAGTATTTATGAGCCGCCATGTCCTCATTTATAAAATGAGAACAATATCTCATTATTCCTTTATTTTGTTTCAGAAATTTAACTTTGTAAGTAGTGGACAATGAAGTCCTTGCTTGCAACCAGAACACACAGTCACAATCTTGGGGATTTGATGTAATTTGTGGCTGAAAAAAAAGCTTGGATGAATTTAAGATGCATTAAGAGAAGCAAAATAGTCAGATAACAGGAAGGAAGATTTTTATTATAGTCTGCTATAGACCACATAAATTGTTGTAGGTGATAAAGCCCCCATGGTATTTTGTATTACTACTAAACAGGGGTGGGAAGTATACCAAGTAACAATTGTTTTTTAAACTATGACTGTAATATCTATTATGCAGCATATGTACCTGTACTTCTTTATTAGAATCCTTGAAACACATTGGTAATTAATCATGGCCCTCTAGCCCACTGCACTCTGATGCTCCTCAGAAGTTGTCTTGAGGTAGCACTTTCAACAGCCATTACAGATTGATTGAACTTGTCAATGAGAAATACGATATACTTTTACATTGAGGAACTGTTAGGACAAACTGCATAATAATTTTTTTATTATTATTTGGGTTAGAAGTTGTCTTGGACAAGTTAACAATAGTTATGAAGTTTGATTTCTAAAATGTTCTTTAAAATACTATCATGGCTATTTTGCTCTTCAAATAAAATATTGTATTAAGTCATCCTACTCCAATCATATGGTTGCTGAAAACCACTATAATAAGAGAACTAAAAAACCTGAAGAAGGTAAGAGTTGAAGAAATTATAACAAATGGAGAAAAAAATCAATAGAATTAATGCCAAAGTGAAAACTCACACCCTTACCTTTGTAGTTAGGGGCGTGTGTGTGTGTTGTTTGTGTGGTATGTTCCCATTAGGTCCCTGTGGTGATATGAGTTAGCTCAGCTACTTTTCCTATCTCCTTTCTGTGTGGTTCCATGTTCAGGATGACTATGAGAAAGATTTATGTGACCCTTGGAAGGAGATGAAGGAAGAACCAGTTTGACACTTGGAAGGCAGGCATAGTGTGCTAGACACTGTGGCATGCTGCACATTTCTTCACTGGTGTGCTGGCTTACCTAGTTGGGTGAAGAAAGCCTTCTGACTCACTGCTTCTCCTAGTGCTACAAGGCTTCTCTCTTCAACTCATGCAACCCTGGGCCAAGTGTGGAATTGGCCCCATTCCAAAAGTTGCCAGATTCTCCTGTAGGTCACCTGTACCATCAGTGTTGGAGACCATGAGAAACAGATGTAGGTTTCTGTTTGTCTTCATAGGTTTTTAATGATATTAATCAATAATTATTGGATCATGTGAATGACTAAATAAATAAATATCATTTATATGGCACTGGCATGTAAAACCATAGCTTGGACATTTCTTTGATACATTTTTATATTAAACAATGTCTGCTCAATGAATTTATTCAACACACATTTGTTGTGCCCTTGCTATGTAATCAGTCAGTTTACTACACTTTACTAAATACTAAATACATTTTACTAAATACAGCTTACTAAATATAGAGTAGTGAACATAGACAATAGATGCTTCCTAAATCTTATCTTCAAGCACACAAAAGCTGTGATGTTCCCTAAGGTATGATAGCACTCTAACACTAGTCAAGAACCACTAGGTATTAACAGAGTTCATGTTTGTGTGTCTAGGGATTGTTGTAATTCATCTCCCAGAGACTGGTAGCATCACCCAGGTCTCTGTTAAGCTACATGCCACACTACTCAGATAGGATCGATGTGGTCCTACATTCAGATGTTAAGTAGAACTACTTAACTGAGACCATGTAAGACCACTCAACATTTCTTTTTTGCCAATGTAAATATCAACAGAAGCAACATAAAGTTATAAGAAAGACCACTGAAAGAAAAACTGAGTCTGAACCCTGCCTCTGAGATATCCCAATCCTGTGTCTTCGTTATGCATATTAATCACGCTTACTGATCTTCAGGTTTATCTTCTAGGAAATGGTTAAACCACGCCTCCTTCGTCTGGATATTGTGAACCTTATAAGGGAGCATATAAAATGAAACATAGAAAACAGGAGTTGAATAAACCTCATCCCAACCCAAACTAGGGCAAAATAAAAATCAAATGTTACCTAAATGGGAAACACAAATACATTATCTGACATTTACAAAAAATGTCTTTATTTTTTGATAAGCACTGCTAAATCATCTCACTGTTAAAGCACCAAGGATGTGGGGAAGACACAGCCAATTTAGGAATCATATGGTTGAAAGAATAAAAATAGGTGAAAAAGCTACAATAGATGATTGGAGAAGGCACCAGAGAAAAGCAAATGAGAAAAGTTTTAACTTGGAGATAAGGAAACTGGGCCTAAGTTTCAGTTTGTGTCGTTTAAAAAAACAGAACCTGGCAGGAGTGAGGAAAGTTTCCTCTCTAGTCTTCGCAGTACAATTTGGTTTATTAGTAATAACGAAACATTATAATTTATTGAATTTTTACTATGTATCAGGGACTGGTCCAAGTATTTTACAAGTTTGCTATTTTAATCCTTAGAACAATTTCCATGATTACTTAGGTCAAACAAATTGTTAAAAACGTTAAAAACATTCCATTCTAAGAAGACTTTCTAGAATACAGATTTGTTTGGACTAATTAGTTACATGCAAATACTGAAACAATCTTTATTAATAACCCTAAAAAAGTTTTCAGGTAAAATATATGGCTAGAGTTTTTTGGTTAGGGTTTTCAAATTCTGTCTGGATGTAGTTATCATGATTTTTGTACTGGAGTTAATGGCTTCCACATTTGCTCCTATATGTATAATTTATTTAGATGGGTGTCAGAATGTTTATATACTTTTCTCAAATCTGGCTTTCCCCAGTAAGACAGTAACTAATGACAAAATCTTTGGTCAGGTTGAAACTTAGCATGTGGTAAGGACTAGACTCTGACTAGTAACAATGGCATAGCGGTGTCATTTTTAGGAGCAATCACTGCTCATGAATGCAAAGATTGTCTTGCTGAAAAATGTCAGTGTCTACACACATGACTAAGTATATAAGGTGAATTGGAAACTGCTAAAAATGTATGTGGATTAAAACATAATTTTGTAAAGGACTGAAATATAAGTAGCTGCAATAACAATGGGAAGATCAGAGTACTGTCTGAAAACAATTTTACTAAAACATATCTGTTTATATCTCATAAGAATCATAACTTTAAATATAATTGAACTCAGTTTATATTATTGAACTTAGCATTTATTTATGTTTTGAATAACATGAATAAGTATTTATATTATTTTTAATTATTTTAATATTCCATTAGCATTATTTGTATGATTAGTTTTGGAATTTATAAATTTTAAATATGGATATATGCATGTACTTAAATGTGTATCTATAAATATACAATCTTGCTACTTGCTTATAGCAGTCCTATAATGTCAATATAATTAACATAATCTTCCTTTTTCAAATCAAAATGCTGTCATTAGAAAAGGATAAGGGCTTCCCAGGCTCATGAGAACAAGTTCAGGAAATTAAGATTATTAGGGTTCAATTGCTTATAGTCTACAAGGAAAAATCAAAGAGTTATTTATACTTTTATATTAATATTTTTTTCTTAGAGAGGGAAAAAAATCTTTACAATCATGAAGGTGTGGGTTTCAGAATCCATCCTACTAGTGCTCTTATCCTGTGACACTTGTCATTACCAGATTGTTTAAAAGGAGTAGTGCTCCTTTTTTTCCTTGTTGAGATAAATAAAATAGATGAGATTTTTATTCTTGTCTCAGAAGAGTAGTAATAAGATTTTTTTAAAAAACAACAGCATGGACAAACACTAATATCAGAACACACAGGATAAACTGTTATTTCACATATATTTCTTTTAACCATAAAATATCTTCTAATTAGTAATTTCTTTTTTTTTTTTTTTCAGTTGGAGTCTCACTCTGTCTCCCAGACTGGAGTGCAGTGGCCTCTCCCAGCCACCACAACCTCGACCTGCTGGGCTCCAGCGATCCTTCCGCCTCAGCCTTCCAAGTAGCTGGAACTACAGGCGCGCGCTACCATGCCCAGTTAATTTTTTGATTTATTGTAGAGATGAGGTCTCACTAATTTGCCCAGGCGGGTCTCAAACCCGCGGACTCAGGCAATTCACTCACCTCAGCCTCCCAAGGCACGGGATTACAGGCTGAGCCACCAAGCCCGGCTCTAATTACTAATTTCTATGGTCATTTTTGTTATTATTATTACTATTATTATTGAGAAAGAGAAAAATATAGCTTCAGAGAGTTGATGTAATATCACCAAAGTCATACAGCAAATTAATAATGAAGCTGGGATGAATCTATTCTATTTCATCATCCACATGCCTTTCTCTTATCACAAAACTAAAAAAAAAAATTTCATAAAGGAGAAAATACAATTAGAAAACATCTGGTTTTTTTTCTTCTCTCTGTAAGATACAATTTATGAAAACTATACTAGCTGAAAACAACGAACCATATATTTTCTGGTCCTATTTAAAAATGCATGAAGAACAATTACTTCCCTTTCAAAGAAAATGCTGCAAAATATAAGTCAAGGCCGTTATCCTACAGTATGAGTTTATATAAAGCAAATAGGATAATTAGAATTTGATTAATAAGAAAACATTATTTACATTACACAGACAATTACTATTTGCAGTACAATCAGGATGGGTGAATGGGTGAGTCCATGCAATATAAAACCAATATTTTTTTTTTTTTTCTGTGAGAAAAACAAGAGCACAGGCGCTATTGTTCTGTTGGTCTATTAGTGTTCATTTTCCTTTTTCTTTTTTGCAACTTTAATGTAGTATTATTTTTGTTTTCTTTTTGGTGATTGTGAACAATACAAGGTCAGATAAAATATGATACAAGAAACTAAGAATATCTGGGAAGATGAAAGGACAAAAGAAAGAACTTTATTTATTGGACACATTTTACTTAAGCAAAATATTACAAAATAGAATTAAGTATATGACATATGTCCTTGTTACTAAGAATCTGAAACTCTCTAAACAATTTCATGCAATTTTGCTTACAAATGTAGCTACCATGTTATGAAAAGACAAACATCACTTAAAAATGCAAGTTGTCTAATGTGCATGATTTTATATACAGTTCATTTCTCTTGATGCTGATTTTCTTAAAATTTTCATGAATATATTATTTTAAAATTACTTAAAATATAAACAAATTTAGATAGAAAACTCTATTTTGCTTTAATGAATCTCATGTAGGCTTTTAGTGTATTATGCCATATTTATTAGCCAGCCCCTCCCATAAAATTTATTCTTCTTTGCTTTTTAATAACCTTAAGCAAAGATATCTGAGTATCAAAAATTTCTTTATAAATCCCAGATTATATTCATTCATCTCACACACACATACACATACACACACACACACACACACACAGAGAGAGAGAGAGAGAGAGAGAGAGCGAGGGAAAGAGAGAGAGTAAGAGCGAAAGAGAGAATTACTTCTGTATTGATCAGGGTTCTCCAGAGAAAAAGAACAAATAGGATGCTTGTGTATGTACAAAGATTTACAATGAGGAATTGTCTCATATTATTATGGAGGCTGACAAATCGTGAGGTCTATAGACAGCAAACTGAAGACACGGGGGAGCTAATGGTGTAGTTTCAATCTGAAGGCTAGTAGGCCAGAAACCTACAAAGGCTGATGTTTCAGTAACAGTCGGAAGGTCGGGAAAGAACAGTTGTAGCTAAAGGCAGTCAGGCAGGAGAAGTTCCCTTTAACTTGCAGAAAAGTCTTTTTTTTTTTTCTTTTTCTATTAAGACCTTTAAGTAATTATATAAGGTCTACTCATATTAGAGAGGTCAATCTGTTTTACTCAGATTCAACTGTTAACCTCATTCAAAAACAGCCTCACAGGCATACCCAGAAGAACACTTTCCTAAATGTGAGGGAGCACCCCACGGCTCAGTCAACTTACCATAAAACTTACCATCACTCCTTCCTTGAAATTTTTTTCTTATAAATATTTTTCTAGACTGCTATCTAGGAGAAAAAAGTTACTTATAATGTCATCAACACCATCTCCAGTGATCTCCTATTCTCCTTTCCTAATAATTTATTTGATAGAATGGTTTAGATATTAAAATCTAGACTTCACTATGTAACCTATGACATATTACTTAACCTCTCTAAACCCCATTTGCTTGTCTGGAAAATGGGATATTATATCGACCTCATGGATTGCTGTGAGGATTAAATATGGATTACAACATCCTCCCCTCTCCCATCTTTACCGCCAAATGTAACCACACTCTTATTCAGTATCTTCACTCTACATTTTAAAAATTATTATTTTATGTTTCAATTATCTATTGATGTATAACAAAGCACCCTAAAACTCAGAAGCTTAAAACAATGATGGTGTATTCTTTTTTAAAAAATTTTTATTATAAAGATATGGAGGACGTTTCTGGGTTAGGTATACAAACATTGATCATGCAGGTACCCTTGTTGATGAGGTATGCCCCTCGCTCCCCTAGCAGTTACCCTCAACTGCCAATCCCACCCCCCTCCCCTGACAGTTTCCCTCTACTGCCAATCACTTTCTTATAGCATTAGAACAGCTCAAGGTCCATTTATGAGTGAGAACATATGGTACTCTGTTCTTTGTTTCTGTGATAGATCACTGAGTATGATCGACTCCAAATCCATCCAAGTTGCTGCAAAGTCCATATATTTGCCCTTCTTTATGGCTGCATAATATTCCATTGTGTATAATGGTGTATTCTTTCTTATGATTGTGTGAGTTAGCCAAGGCTCAATTGTGCAATTCTGCTCCATCAGGTGTTAGTTCAGGTCACTTATGCAGCACATTCAGGTGTGGGATTAGAACGTACAAGGCCACCTCACTGCCCTGTCAGTTGTTACTGGCTACAGTTTGAGATTTGTCCGCTATCCTTCAAGTGGCCATTCTTCCTTCAGAAGTCTATAACTGGTTCCAGTTTAAAGCATGGCAGATGAAAGAAAGAAAGAAAGAAAGAAAGAAAGAAAGAAAGAAAGAAAGAAAGAAAGAAAGAAAGAAAGAAAGGAAAAAAAACATGGCATCCAAGCTCCTGAAACACCAATGTGGAAACTGTCGGGTCTCTTATAAGTTAGTCTTGAAACCGGTACAGCGTCACTTTCACCTCATGCTATTATTCAAAGAAAGTTCACGACCAGTTCAGACACAAAAGTAAGTAGATTTCAACTCATAATGAGAAGATTTGCATGTATCTAGTGGGAAAAAATTGTTGACGGCCATATTTAAAGGTATTTTCCCACATCATGTTACATACTTGTATTCGTTTACTGGATTACCTTAACAAAGTACTCCAAAGGGTGCTTAAATACATAAATCCATTGTTTCAGTTCTGGAGACTAGAAGTCCAAAATCAAATTGTTGGTTTGGTCGGTCTACACTGAGAAAACCTTCCAAGCCTCTTTCTTAGCTTCCGGTGAATTTCTGTCAATCTTTTTTGTCTTTTAACCTGTATAAACATCACTTTAATTCTGCCTTTATCGTCACATGGTGTTCTTTCTGCACGTGTGTCTGTTTCTAAATTTTTCTCTTTTTTAATTTTTATTTTATCTTAAAGATGTGTGGTATAATTCAGGAGTAGGTATACAAGTGGTCATTGTACAGGTAAAGTTTGGGCCTCCCTTTGGTCCCCACTTTGCCTGGTTTGAGATCAGGTACCCTTATTGATGTTGTGCTCCCACCCCCTTAAATTTTTCTCTTTTAAAAGGATGTCAGTCCTATTGGATAGGGGCCTATCTTAATGATCTCATTTAAACGCGGTTACCTTGATAAAAACCCTATCTTTAAGGGTATTTATCAAGTCACATTCTGAGGTAATAGGGCTTAAGATTTTAGCATACAAATTGTAGGGGTACATAATTCAATCATAAAAATATTGTAACTTATTTAGTCTATTAGAGTCTATGTCTCTTTGTTTTTTGCAAATGTCTCTTACCATGATGCTTTATGCTAGCAGTTTTTTTACTTTTTTGCTTATTTATTGATGTATTTTCAGTTCCTAAAACAGTACTTGATATAGAGGAAGCATTTAATACACATGTATTGAGAGAAAAAATGAGTGATGCTTATCAGAATAGCATATGATCATAACACATTAACTCTTTTTATTGTAATATAGATATTTATCCTAAGAAGACATCTGTGAATGTTCTTTTCTAAAATATCTGGGAGTAACTCTTTATTACTTTGAAATTACTAAACATGCTAGCATGTGCAAATGTGTATGAATGCATTGCTTCAAGTTGATTCATTAGAAAAAAAATTTTTAAGTATTATGTTATAACTTTAGGGATTTATTTTCAGAAAATTTTAAATAGATATTTCTATATGTTTATATGTATCACCTAGTTTGATCACTCATTAATTCACTAAACAATGTAGAATGTATTTTGTTATTTTCTATATTGAAAAGTGTCCATAAAACATAAAATGTTGATATTCCCAAAAGTATTATGCCTTATATATAATTTCAAAAGGTGAATTTGTGGCATACCTTAATTCCAACTCTTATCTTAAGAAATATTGCAGCCGGGCTCGGTGGCTCAGCCTGTAATCCCGCGCCTTTGGGAGGCCGAGGTGAGTGGATTGCCTGAGCCCGCGGGTTCGAGACCCGCCTGGGCAAGCAAGACCTCATCTCTACAATAAATCAAAAAATCAGCCGGGCGTGGTAGTGCGTGCATGTAGTTCCAGCTACTTGGAAGGCTGAGGCGGAAGGATCGCCGGAGCCCAGCAGGTCGAGGCTGCGGTGGCCGGGAGCGGCCACTGCACTCCAGTTTGGGCGACAGAGTGAGACTCCAACTCAAAAAAAAAAAAAAAGAAAGAAATATTGCATTATGAGGAGAAAAAAGAACTGTAAGTTACTAACAGAGTTTGATAGTTTGTGTGTATCTTGCCCTCTTTTCCCTCAAAGATAAAATTAGAATAGAAATGTTCTGGAAGAGTTATGCCCAGAATTAAAACTCAGAAGAAACTCTGCCTTTCCATTCTCATACAGTAGAGTCATTGTAAGATCAGTAGTTAAAAATGAAGTACTCTCCCTTTAATAATATTTTGGTCAATGGCAAAAAAAAAATGCAATAGTAAAAGCAAAAAATTCCTCCAGATTAACACCATATGCTACTATGCAGAACCATAAATTCTGGTGATAAATTTTCTATTTAGATTAATGTTGCTGTCTGTGAAAGAATGGGAAACAATTCACCCATTAGCCATTGAGTCCAAGAAGGCCTTCATCAGATCTGCCTCCAATCCAGGCATTCAAGGTCCCCAGAGACTGCCAAGTCATAGGGGTGTGCAGAATAAATTAAAGGTAAAATATTGTCCAAAAGAGACCATATGTTTGAGCAGACTGCATTTGCCTTGACGGGAGAATGTAAGTGTTAAGACAAATCATGTCCAACTTGTCAGAAAATTGAATTAGGACCGGAAAGACAAGATTAAAATTTTAGTTTAGAGAGCTAGGAAGCTTAAGAGATATTTTCCTGAAATTAACAAACATGAGCATGGTGCCCAAAACATCTTAATCATTCTATTTTCACCTGAGAGAGAGAAATAAAAAACTTTAAATGTAAGAACGAGTATTTCCTAGTTTTCTCATAAGCATACAGTATTTAAAAACTTATATAAAGCCAAATATTAATTCCCAACTGGGTCACATTCTAGATCTAGAAGGAAAATATTATTAGCAAATAACAAACAGTATTTTGGATTAGAAAAATGTTTATATTTATTTATTTTGTTCCCAGTAATAAACAAAGCAAAAATATTTATTTATATTGTAGGAGAACTTACATTCTTGTGGGGACAGAGAAAATAACAGTATAAAATGTTTAAAATACAGAGCATGGTAGAATGTGATTGGTACTAAAGAAAAAATAAGGCAGATGATGTCTGGGAGAGATTGCCCTGGAAAAAAAAAGAGAGAGAGAGAGAGAAAAGCAAACAAACAGGTGATTGCAATACTCAAAAAGAGAGATATCTATAGTTAGGGAAGGGGAGTAGCAGCAAAAGTGTTAAGATTTGTGATTAGATTAAAAGTAAGATTTTGGAAAAGGAAAGTCAAGAATAGACCCAAATTTTGACTTGTGGTTCAATAATTAACTAAGATAAGGACAAACTGCACCAGAATCAGCATGTGAAGAAAAGCTTAGGAGCTCAATGGTACATGTTAGAATCAAGTTCCTGTTAGGAATTTATATGGATAAATTTTAGTAAGCAGTTGGAATTATGAACCCAGGATAGAGTTTTGGTATAGATAGATAGATAGATAGATAGATAGATAGATAGATAGATTTTAGTAAGTAGTTGGAATTATGAATTTGGGACCCAGGATAGAGTTTTGGGATAGATAGATAGATAGATAGATAGATAGATAGATAGATAGATAGATAGATAGATAGACAGATAGATAGATAACTGACAGAAAAATGATAGATGACAAATAGATGAGAGGGAGAGAGAGAGAGCGAGAGATGATATTAAAATCATGAGACTGGATGTCATTACCGTAATGAGTATTTGAAACTTAGACCAGATATATTGATGCATCAATCCCTGAGGAACTAATGGTCAGTGATGCAGAAAAAAAATAAACAGAAATATGAGATCCTGGACAGGTAATGTATAAATACAGTTCTGCCGTGTCAAATACTTTCAGTAGATCAAATAAAACTAAAAACTAATCGCCAATCTTAGTGAGTGACCTTGCAAAGAATAGTTTTGGAGGAATAGTGAAAATAGATGCCTGTTTAGAGTGTTTTCAAGGGAAATTGCAAAGCCAAACTTGAAACATGAGTATAATGAACATTTTTGAGATTTTTACCTGCAAAGGAGAGAAGAGAAATGAGTCAATATCTCGACAGGTTAGTAGGTACAAAAAATATATTTCTTAAGATGGGAGAAATGACTAGCAGAGGAAGAATTTATAATGCAGGAGAGAGAGATGAATTACTGGAGTCTCATATTTTTTGCTTGTTTGTTTGTGAGATGGGGGTAGTCTTCTGTGAAAATGTGTGGAATTAAT
The DNA here is from genome assembly GCA_963574415.1 of Tarsius wallacei. Taxonomy (NCBI): domain Eukaryota; kingdom Metazoa; phylum Chordata; class Mammalia; order Primates; family Tarsiidae; genus Tarsius; species Tarsius wallacei. The sequence goes on along the minus strand of CAUYQG010014474.1, from coordinate 77,059 downwards.
TCATAGTCACAGACTGTAAAGAAGGGTGCCTGGGTTCGGATTAAATTTAAGGGGTCCATGTGATGGTGGAGGCTTGTGTTGGATGTTGGAGAAGTAAAAGGTAAGGATAGTGTCTAAAATACTTGAACAAAGAATAGAGTGGAAATAGAATATTATTTCTGGACAGCAATAAGGGCCAAGAACAGAGATTATGAATGTAAAATGAGACCAGTTATTATGTTCCTCTGTTTTCTTCAACCTTGTTCACCTGCATGGATTAGGATAGAGAAGGTGTTAGAGTTAACCAAGGTGATTGTTTACCGAGCAAGAAAATAAGAGAATGATAGTATAATAGCACTGAGTGTTTATAAAAAAGAAGAGATTATAATAAGCAATCTTCGCACTTTCAAAGTATCTACTTAAGCCTCTACTTTGATCAGAATGACTCAACCTAGATCTGATTAGTTCGTCCCTCTATGTCACAATAGGAGAAGGGAACCCAAAAAACTGTAATTATCTTTTGGAGGACGGGCCTCTTGTTGTACAGGCTTTTCCTGCTAGGTAAGTGTTCTAAGAACACAGCTGCATCAGTGTATCAGCTAGCGTTGTGAGAAGCTGTGTTCAGATTCAGTGAATTTGTTTTTGGAGATTCTTTTAGGGCATTTGCCCATTTCATGATGGGTGATTTGAGTGTTCAGCAGTTTTTTGTTTGTTTGTTTGTTTTTTACCAAAAACCCCATGTCCTCCCCTCCCAATTTACAGGGTCTGTTCCCGAGTGACTTTCTTTGTTTCCCTGGATGAAAAAAGTCCTCAGAGGGAAATGTTTTGCTGATGTGAAAGAGGTGAAACAAAAAAGAGGCAGAAGCACTAAAAGACATCAAAATTAACAAGTTTGAAAACCATTTTTGAGCAATGGAAAAAGCGTCTCGATAGTTGTATTACATCAAATAGAGAATACTTTGAAGATGACTGAAGTTTAAACATGTAAGAATAAATGCACCATTTTTATAAATAAATTCTGGGGTTTTTTTGGTTCTCTCCTCGCACAATATTTCTAACCATTTCTCTGAAATAGGCATGCCTACATATCCTCCAGATCACCTGTACTAGAATGGATTCTAATAGATATGCATCTTTGGAAACTAAAAACAACAACAACAACAACAACAACAACAACAACAAACTAAGTGTTAGAATATTGTAAGGGTTCAGTAAATATTCAGAATATTGCTAGGTTAGATGACATTTTCTAAAGTTATATGCAAAGAACAATCAATATTCATAGAGGAGACAAAATATTGGAAAACTCTATCTCAGCTATTTATTCTTGTCATATTTAGTTTTTCAGAAGTGACCAAGGACCGTGTTTTAGAGGTTATATGAGCCTCTTTCTCACAGGCCTCTTATTTCTATATAGATCTATGTGACTCAATATAATTCCTGATAATTTAATAGAACTTCCCAGTTGAGACACAGAGGCAGGGCCATTCTTATTTGTAATTGGCACAATCATCTTTGAATATGCAACAGTTATGAAATATGTAAACATCTCCAGTCATAAAACACATTAGATAAAAACCTCCCATAAGTGTTGCATGATATAGTATGTTTAGAAAGATCACATTCCAGTAATTCAAATATGCAATCCAAAGAGAATGACATTGGGAGTTAAATTCAAGTCACCTGAAGATAGGCTTTTGAAATATACAGAAGATCTGCTGTTACAATGTGAGATCCTTAAAGATCCCTTCAGGGCACTCTTTGGGTGAAGTGTGTCCTGATTCTACTGTGGTGTAGCTTACTTCATTATCCCCAGTACTATGCCTCTTGGTGGCCATTTTAAATTACTTTAGACAGAAAAAAAAAAAAAAGGCGGAAAGCAGAAGTGAGAAAAATGAATTCAAACAAATAAAATTTCAAAGGCAAAGTAGATATTCAGAAGATAAAAACTAACATAAATATACAGAAAGAGAGAGAGAGAGATAAAGAAAGAGACAAAAAGAGAAGTTCTGGATTTTGCCCTTGCTTTCTTTGTTGAGGGATCCTTTGTTAGAGAGTTGGAATCCTCATGGTTGGTAACAAAATTAATAAGAACAATATAGTGCACCTGTGTCATTATTGTTCACCTACATTCATTCACTTCACATGAAAAGCCATCTGGAAAAGTCTGTAAAGTCAGAAAATACATAGTAGGTATAAGCTAAAATTGGATAGAGAACTGGAATGCCATGGATAAAACTACTTCCTGTTTTGTACCCGGGAATTGGACACTATCAAATCTTTAGAGAACATCCTCAGACTCAAAAGAATACTAAGGCTTGAAGGATAATCAGTAATTTCAGTATTTATTCACCAAATTCCTACTTTACAGAAGAAACTGAGCCGAAAAGAACTGAATTTACTCACGTTCATGTAATTAATTTGAATCAGAACCACAGTCACACCACAGCTTGTTCTGTTATGTCAAAATAATCATGCTTGTTAATATTTTAAGCTAATGGAAAGTATGTTTTACTTCCAAATTTCCAATAAACAGGCTACCAGATATGGACATAAAGAAAGGGACAGTCATTGCAATCGAAAACAGCTAAAATGACCTATGTTAAGTGATTGAACTGCTAAAATATACTGCACCTAACTTGTGGAATATTAAAAACTCATTAAGAATCGCATTGCAAATGAGTATTTATCCTCTGAGGTTATTATTACATGAAAACTATATATTCAGACTAAGAGATACTAAATGCAATATAATGGCAATTTGTTTTGCAAATTGATAGATAACTGGCATTATGTATACCAAAATGTTAACAGCAGATTTACCTGAGCATATCTTAACTCTTTTTTAAATGCATTTTATTTTCCCCTATATTTTGTATAATGAGCATGTTTACTTACATTATCAGAAACATAGTATTTTTAAATCTTCCTGTCAAAATGTAATTAGGAAAGCACTGTAATTCAATTATACTTTTTTTCTAAATATAAGAGCCATTTGCATCTTGGCTTTGGGCACTTTTCTAATCAGATATATGTAAACATAGAAACAGATATCTGGGTTTTTTTGTTTTGTTTTATTTTGGCTTTCTAATAAAAACCTTCATGGTTCAGACAAAGAGAGAGTAAAACATACTTACAAAAAACAGAAGTTGACTTTTTAAAAGTGAAGTTCAACCCCTGTGAATGCACAGTTGTTAAAAAGTCATAAAGGTGACAAATGACTGACTTTTTGTTATGTAGACCTGAATTTAAAAAATGCTACAGTCACCACATATTACTCACCTCCATTAACAGAAATTGTCAAAAAAACCCAAATATGTAAATATTACCAAAAACTAAATTAACAACACTATATTAAGAATTAAAGATTTTGATTTCTAGTAATACTGTAAAAAACAGATGTACAGAAAAAGCAGCAACAAAATGCACTTCTTAATGTATTAATGAAATACTGTGCTGAACTGTCCTGAGAGAAATGAATTGGAGGGAAAATAAATGTATCTCTCATATCTTGTTCCATTGCCATGAAATATAAAGAGTGATTGCATCTAGTTAAAGGCCCCATAAGCTATGAAAATCATTTGAATGGGAAATGTGCACACATAAAATTCACCCAGTATTTACATAAGCCTTTGTGTCTTTAATTTGTAATTCAGCATGCATTATTAAAAATTCAAATACAAATTCATGCTTTATCTAGTATATGAAGGATGAAGTGAAATTTCAAAACTAAAAAAAAATCTACCCAGATAAAAATGACTTTTAATTTTTTACAAAATAATCTCTATTAACTATAGATATTCAGCAAGTCATGAGGCCTCTTAAAATGTCAATTTTTCTGAAGACATGAATGGTATACTCATAAACATTTACAGTCTTGCAAATATTGTGTTCTGGCTTGCACATTCCTTCATTCAACAATTATTAACTGAGTCATCATATGCCAGATATTATTCTGAGCATTGAGAAGACACAATTTTTGCCCAGATGGAATTTAATTCTATTGAAAGGCACACATTGTTAAGTAAAGAGTTAATATACTTTATCTATCTGAATATAATAGATTACATATATGTGTGCATATATTACATAGTATTACATATATATTATATATACATATATGTTACATAAGCCTTTGTTTCCCTAAATTGTAACTCAGAATATGTATATATATACATACACACATATATACACACATATATATGTATGTATATAATCTAATAGCAATTCTTCACAATGCATGGATGAAGAAATAATAACACAGATGTGACATATAACAATTCACCCAGCTAATTTTTAATTTTAGTTCTAATGGTGCATATTTTGAAACATCGTCAGAATGTATAAAAACTGAAGTGTGCATCAAAGGTTACTGCATGATTTTATAATTGGCAGGACCTTCAGCATTAAATTAGCATGTTAAACGCACCACTACTGCTGCTAGCAAGTTATTTAATGGTATACATAAAATATTCATAGTGTTGTACAAACCAGGAGCTCCTTTTCAGATGTTTTTCTAATAGATAATAAGTTTCTTAACAAAAAGAATAAATTAAATTACCACATATGCTTTTAAAATGGTTGTAACATTTTGCACTTCTCCCAACAATGTGTGAAAATATCAATTGATTACTTACTCCCGAAATTTAGTGTGTTATTTTCATAATTTTTCTCATGCTTTCGTCATTTGTCAGATTATATAATGGACATATTTTCAAGTGTCTATTGGTTATTTCTATAGATTTTGTGTGGATTTTTTTGGTTCATTTTTAAATAGTTTATCTTTTTGTTACTGATTTGTGGAAGTTATGTACATATCCTGGATACCAGTCCTTGGTAAGATACATACTTCAAGTAAGTTCTCTGGATCTGTGCCATTCCTACGATTCTTCTTAATAGTATTGTTTTCTGAGCAAATATTTTAAATTTATGTTTAACTTTTGATAAAATCTAATTTGTCAGGCTTGTTGTTGTTGTTGTTATTGCTGCACTGTGTTTCTAGTCTAAGAAATCTTTGCCTGTCTCCAAATCACAAAGAAGTTCTCTGATGTTTTCCTCTAAAAGGTTTAAGGGTTCAGCTTTTATGTTTAGATCTATGGTACATCTTGAATTATCTTTTGTATATGTTGTAGAGTAAATGTCACCAAGTTATAGTATCCATTTATTCCAGCACTTGTTGAAAAGCCAAACACAGATAACAATTGAATAGCACTGAAACATTTTTTGAAAATCAAAGGATGAAGAGAGTGTAGGTCTCTTGCTGGTCTATCTCTGTTCTGTTCCACTGACCTATTTGATGATAGGACACCACTACCACACTTAATAATTACGTAGCCTTTACAGCAACTCTCATGTAGTATAAGATCTCCAACTTTGTTATTTTACAAGATGGCTTTATATATTTTATATACTTTACATTTTCATATAGAATTTTACACTTATGCCAATTTCTAAAAAGTCCTGCCAGTATTATATATGTGATTGAATTTAATATGTAAATCAATTTATGGAGAAATTAATGTGTTGATCATATTAAAATTTCTAATCTATTAAGTTGTGTATCTCTCAAGCTACTTTTAAAGTGTCAATATTCTATAGGGATGTTCATTTTAATAACTTCATTTTTTAATGTCGTCAATACTTTCTTACCTGCACATGTCTAGTTAGTTCTCTCCATATATTCTAAGAAAGGGGTCATTAAAAATGTGGACTGAATCTTCCCTCAGACTTGCTTTGCTTGTTCTGATAGGTGTCCTTTCCAATCTGTCATAGACTCCACGGTTCTGAAAGTTCCTACAACCATTTGCTCTACATGTATATGCTATGGCCACTGAAGGTATGAAAATTTGAGGGTCCATGATTTGGTTTACCCAAGAATCCACCACTGCATAAAATCATTACTTAGCTTCTGCTTTTTTGCTGTTCCTCCTTCTTATTATGCTGTTTGTTCCACAAGTTTTGAAACTTGCAAAATCCTATACATTTTTTAACATAAAACTAAATTACTATTTCTTTGGTGTGGCTTATCTTAAGGAACCCAGGCAAAATTTATTGCAAATTTTCTGTCTTAAGTCTTCTTATATGTCTAATTTATAACATGGCATACTTTATATGTGTATATGTTTGCATGTTGACAATTATCTTTATTTTTATTAAAATATAGTATACAAGAAATAGGCATATATATATTTTCACATTTTATCACAATCATCACAACATATTTCAAATATGTAGAAAAACATAAATATAAGAATATAATGAATACTTTATACGAGTGTTTCTCAATCAAAGTTGATTTTTCCCAACAAAGCAAAAATGTTTGGCAACATTTATGGTTTTCGTAACTGGGGTGGGGGAAAGGTTTGCTACTGGCATCTAGTGGACAGAGAGGCCACAAAGGCTCTGTCTAAATCTAAGTATTTTCCAGCACACAAGACAGCTCCATATAACTAAAAATATTGCCCAAAATGCCTGCAGTACAGGGTCTGAGAAACTCTGCTTCTTACTTACCACTCAACTGCATCAGATGCTAACTTTGCCACAGTTGTTTCAAATCCTCTTTTCTTTAAATAATATAAAAATCTTACAAATATATTTAATATATATTTGTGTATATTATAATATGTAATAATTTATATAATTAATTCTACCTTTATAATTTTAGAAATAATCGCTGTTTTAACACTGAAGTATATACATGACCTTGCGTACTCACATATTTTATATGTACCAAAAATGAAATTTCATTTTATGTATTTATCATTCTCACATACCAGAGAGCAAACTGTCAAATTCCCTATAGCTTTCGTTTTATCATTCGATATGTTTTAAGACTTGTCAGCTTTGATATTCATAGGTGATAGGTTTATACTGCAACAAAACCTTCATTGTATGCCCATGCCATTATTTCTTATCCATTGTATACTAGTGAAAATACTATTGTTTTAAACTTTTCCCCATGGAAAGCAGTGTTGAAATGAACTTTCTAAGTTATACGTTTCTTCTTATGTAGTGTACTAAACTGAAAATCCATTTTCACATGGAACTTCAGAACATGACTTTACAGTATTTGAAAACAAGGTTTTTGCAGATGTAATAAAGTTAAGATGATGTCATAATGGATTAGGGCATGCCCCAATCTAATGACCATATCTTCCCTAATCTAATGACCATATCTTTATAAGAAGAGAGAAATTCAGGTACAAGTACACAGAGAGGAGACTACCACATAAAGACAGAGGCAGAGATTGGAGTGATGTGTGCACAAAGGAAGGAACACCAAATTGCCCACAGTCAAGAGAAGGTAAAAGGGAGGTAGGGAACAAAGTGTTCTTCAGAGTATCTACAAGGAACTAAACTTGATTTCAGAATTCTGACTGAAATGTGAGAGAATACACTTCTCTCATTTTGTGCCACCCAGTTTGTTGTGCTTGGTTGGAGCAGCTTTAGGAAATTAATACATGTGTGACACATTGTCTTAGTTAAATTCAAAAGTAGAATAGCTAGGTTACAAGCCTGTGTATGTATAAATTCTTAATTTATGATACTTTCTCCACCCTATCTCTTGGTGTCATTATAGTATTTAATTTATGAAAGTCTGATGGGTATTTCATTGTCTCTATTCAAGTTTCTATGATTGTTAGTGAATTTGTGCATCTTTACATGATTTTTATTCACTGAATTCTATTATTCAGTGAATTATCTATTATATGGTTTACCCATTTTATTGGATTTGTGTGTGTGCGTGTGTGTGTGTGTGTGTGTGTGTGTGTGTGTGTGTGTGCCTGTGAAGAGGTGTTTGTCTTAATAACAGGTAGCGTGGTGTAATGTTTTTTGGACACTGAATCTTTTTTTTTTTTTTTTTTTTTGAGTTGGCATCTCACTCCGTCGCCCAGACTGGAGTGCAGAGGCCGCTTCCGGTCACCGCAGCCTCGACCTGCTGGGCTCCAGCGATCCTTCCACCTCAGCCTCCCAAGTAGCTGAAACTACAGGCGTGCGCTACCACGCCCCGTTGGTTTTTGATTTATTGTAGAGATGAGGTCTCGCCTGCCCAGGCGGGTCTTGAACCCGCGGGCTCAGGCAATCCACTTGCCTCAGCTCCCAAGGCACGGGATTACAGGCTGAGCCACCAAGCCCGGCTGGACACTGAATCTTGAATCTTCTTTTTTTTTTTTTTTTGAGTTGGAGTCTTACTCTGTCAATCAGGCTGGAATGCGGTGGCATGCTCATGGCCACCTCAGCCTCAACCTGCGCTTCATTCAGCCTTCCAAGTAGCTGGAACTGTGGCGTGCACCACCATGTCCAGCTATTTTTTTTTATTTACTGTAGAGGTGAGATCTCACCATGTTGCCCAGGCTGGTCTCGAACCCATGAGCTCAGGGAATCCTCTTACCTCAGCCTCCCAAAGTGCTGCGATTATAGGAAGGAGCCACAGCGCCCGGCATGAATCTTCTATATATTGCAAATATCTTCTCAAATCTTATGGCTTAACTTTTAAATTTGTTCATATATTGTCTTTTCTATAGTAAATATGTTTTTTATTTACCAGTTGAACTTTTAGGATTCATTCTTAGACTGTGTGAAATAATTCATTGCACTACTACCAAAAAGCTATTATCCTACATATGATTCTAAAAGTATGATAATTTGACTTTAATACACTTTTAATATATGTGGAATTTGTTTTTCTTCATGGTATGATGTTGAGATCTATTTTTTAATAAAGAAAATCAGTATTCCTTTTACCATATACTGAACAATATATTTTTTCCCCATTTGGTTATAACATATCCTTTGCCCTATAAATACTTTGGTTTTTTTATGACTTTATTTCTGGGTTTTCTAGTCTATTCCAGTAACTCATTTGTCTATTTCTATCTCTATATCATGTGATTTTAATTAACATATTTTTAGAAGTGTTTTGATATCTGAAAAGACTGATTGCCCAATTTTTTTTTTTTTTTCAGATTCATCTTACCTATTCTAAGGCCTTTACCCTTGCATTGGAATCTTAGGATCAACTTACCAAGATCCACAGCAAAATTTAGAGAAATTTCAATTTAAATTACATTGACTTTACAAATAATTTAATGTTATTTAGTGTTTTCTGACATCTTTATAGTATTGATCTTATTATTCAGGACATTAGGTCATCCTATTTATTTTTCTGGTCTTAATTTAGATTAATAAATATTTTAAATGTAAAATTCTCTCACTTTAAAAATTACTTAGCTCTTATGATATTCTTGCTATTATGCACTATACTCATATTTCATTAGTTATTAATGGTGTATGGGAACACCTTAATTTAAACACTGATTTGTTCCAGCATGTTTATTAAATTATTTCATTACTTCTAGTAATATATAAATATTCTTGGGTTTTTTAATAAATTAAATCATGTTCTGAAAATATATTGTAATAGTATCTCTTCTTTTGCCAATTGTTTTGCATGTGCTTATATTGATTAGGAGGTCCTATTAAATGTCAAATAAGTTTGGTGAGCATACTCACTTTATCCATAATTTTAATGGACCTCCTTTCAAAATATACTTAAGCATGATATTTTTGAAGACTCAGTGTATGCCTTTAACAAGGCCAAGACATTTCCTTTTATTTCCATCTTGCTTATTTTTTATGATGAATTAGTCATGAACTTTATCAAAGTTTTCCAAATAGTGGGAAATCAATGAGTAATCACATGCAAATGATACCCTCTAATTTATAAAGGTTGTTAATATCAGGTGACAGGTAGTATTCCATTATAAAAAATGTGTTTCTGGATATATATTTACTTAGTATTTTCTACAAGAAGCTGTAATTTTTTTTCAAATGTGACATTAAACATGTGTCACCAGTTTTAAATTTAATACAGTAAATAAACTGTTTATAAGAGCTGTATGAGTTTCCGAGTGTTTATGTACTTTATTAAAGTATTTTATGATCTCCTGAGCAGATATTTATTTAATCCAGGGCTTAAATGTTTTAGGAAGTCTGAAGTGGCTGAAGCATATGTAAGATTGCAGAGGTACCCTGGAAAGAAAGAGAATAAAACATTAGAGGAGAGATAAAATAGATTATAAAAACAAAATGAAGCTTTGTGGTGAATATTGGCAGAAAACACTGAATAAAGAGAAAAAAAAAAAGAGTATACATAAGAAACCGTAAAGTATAGGCACTGTGATGCAAAATATAGAGGAATAGATATTAATACTTAAAATAAATGCAATAATATTATTAACAGCTCTTAAGAATTATCACAATACTACAAAAAAGGGATCGGCAGTAGTGGGACACTGTCGGAGGAGGTAGTGGGGGTGGGGGCGCACAACATTACTAAGTGTACCTGATCCTAAATTAGGGGAAGTGAGGACGAGTGGGAGGCCCAAACTTCTTCACCTATACATAGAACACGTATGTACCTAAGTCCGACTTGTACTCCACATCTTTAAAATAAAACTTTTAAAAGTTTACTAGAATGGCCTAGGTTATGTTGCATGTAGCTAGTTTCTTTATGTTATACATGAATACTGGACTATCTCAGAATCTCTGATATCCAATAATGTATGTCTCTAAGTATTGTCTAGAGTACTTCACTTTAACTTTTAAACATTTCTAGCTCCATGAATCTGTGTATATGCAGCATAGTTTCAGACAAAAAAATTCAGCGTGGTCAGATGATGATACTGGGAGAAGCACAATGGAAGTGAGAGTGAATGAAAGAACAGCAAATACCATTGTGCATCTGATAGTCATGCTAAGGTTTCACTCATTAGAATGACGGACAAAGTCCCCTTGAAGTTTAAATTGTTCTGCCTCTGTATGTGTGTCTTTCACCTAAGCATCCATTGTCTCTTTCACTTCTCTGCCTTTGACTTTCTGTCTCTAACTATGCATCCTTCTATCTCTGCTTCTAACTCTCCTATATGCATAAAGGTAAATTACAGGTATTAACCAGAAATACTTGTTTTAAAGAATATATCTAACAACAACAGGATGCATGTTTTAAAAGTTCTGTGTTGGCTGGGCTTGGTGGCTCAGCCTGCAATCCCACCTGCAATCACTTTGGGAGGCCGAGGAGAGTGAATTGCCTGAGGCTGAGGGTTTGAGACCAGCCTGGGCAACTTGGCAAGACCTCATCTCTACAATAAATCAAAAACTAGCCAGGTGTGGTAGTGGCCCCTGTAGTTCTGGCTACTTGGAAGGTTGAGGTGGAAGGATGGCCAGAGCCCAGCAGGGGTGCACTCCAGCCTGGTGACAGAGTGAGACTCCAACTACAAAAAAAAAACAACAACAGAAAAAAGTTTTGTGTTACCTAGGCTAATTAAAATTATTCAAACATCCAAAAGTTCACCATACATGTAAAAAAGTAAAAATCTAAGTTTTTAAAAACTTTTTAAAAAAGACTTTATTTATTTATTTATTTGTTTGTTTGTTTATTTGTTTTTGAGTTGGAGTCTTACTCTGTCACCCAGGCTGGAGTGCAGTGGCACACTCATGGCCACTCCAGCGTCGACTTGCTGGGCTCCAGCAACCCTTCTGCTTCAGCCTTCCAAGTAGCCCTCTGATTTTTATTGTAGAGACCAGATCATACCAAGTTGCCCGTGCTGGTCTCGAACCTGAGGCCTCAGGCAACCCACTGGCCTCAGCCTCCCAAAGTGCTAGGATTACAGGCTGAGCCACCAAACCCAGTCAAGTTTTTTTAAGCTTTAAGAAATAAGTTAAAAGAATCCAAAACTCATGTATTTTCTATTTAAAGTATTTATATGGCAATTTTCTGAGCAGTCACAGTTTAAAAGTATTTTCTCATTTGCTAAACCTTTACGCCAATAATTAAAATAAATTTAAAATTAAACAATTTATATATCACACTGGGATATGATAAGTAAGCACTGAAATGATGCTAAACAAAAAATACACACACAACTTCTTGGAAACATAAGTATATACAATGCAATAATTAGAAGTTACAAGTAAAAGTTTTTTTGTGATATTTTAATAGGGAATACAGGACAACTACTCAATAAATCACATCCTTCCATATCTGAGAATTTAAACTTCATGTTTGCATTTGCCTGTGGGGAGAGTTATTTAGATTTTTGTTTTGTTTTGCTTTTCGTATTGATATTTTTTAAAGCAGAATTTGTATAATGATGTGGAGATTACATGCATAAAGGAAAGAAAAAAAGAAGAAAGGGAAGGAGGGAGGAAGGAAAAGAAGGAAAAGTGGGTCAGTCAATATTTTGCAGGCACCACCTGTGCCTGGAACTTCTGCCTCTATTATCTCATTCAATTCACACAACCGAGTACTGCCAATTACTATGATTACCCTCTTTTAACAATAAGGACACAGAGTTTACATTAAATAACTTGACCATTTTCATAAAGATCTCATTTTAATCCCAGTCTATTGGTTTCCAATGTTCTAGCTTTTTCCTCTGTAAAGCATTGGGCCATTTGGACAAACAGTGCAGGCAATAGGCTTATTTTACAGAAGCCAAAGATCCATTCAGTAAGACCTGCCTTGATATATAATCCTGACATGAAAGATGTTAACAGGCAGAACAAGGGAGGCTATAAGTACTTGGGGTGTAGAATATTTAGCAAGCCATGGCGTTGTCTCATATTTCATTCAAGAACAGTTCTTGCTGCATAAGAAAACTAGAGAATGGGTGGTGGGGAGCATGCTGGTGAGTGATGAGGGTTGGGTGGCAATGGAGATGGATGTTGTGTCAGACACTTTTGTCAACAATATTTATTCAGCAAAAACTATGAACCAGGCACTCTGCTAGACCTTGAAATACATTCTCTCATCTAACCAAGTGAGACATATGTTATTTTTTAGCATTTAATGAAGGAGAATAAGCAAGCCATAGCTCAAAGAAGTTAAACAATTCTTTAAAGGACCTACAACAGCCAAGACATAAAATTCAATCCCCAATAGATTTTCTTACACAAATCATATATCAACACATTTTTAGTGAAATAGAATTGCTGATGGGAGATCATGCCTATGTGTATTTGTCTTTGTGTATATATGTCTTGTGTATCTTCTACCTGTTCATGACAAAAGAAGCTATGAAATTATTTATATTTTGAGACAATGAAGTATCTGAAGATCCAACTGCTAAGAGGTTCATCATCAACACTTTCTTTATCCAAACAAGAAAAAAAACACAACCATTATAATACCAACACAAGAATTATAGTCACAAACTCTTGAGATAATCATGCTTTGGTCATGGTCTAAGTAGAATTTATGGCTATGTCATTTTTATTATTTAAACAGAAAGTAAATTCAAAAAGAAAGTTCCATTTATGGATTTTGAAAAGGGATAAGCAAAATCACAAGAATACAAAACAAGTGTAGTTATTATGACATAAAGCAAAATGTGAAAATTTGAAAGATGGAGTAGAACTAGAAAATTTTAAAAGGGCTAGGGCTAGTAAATAATTAGGTAAAGTGGAATAGGCAAGGAACTCAAGAAATAAAGAATATTAAAATTTAGAATTCCAGAGATACAATATAGAATAGGTGACCAAGAATTAGCTATATATGAAATAATATAATGTACACTATATGCCTTTGGGAAATGTTTATGGAATAAATACCTTTTGTTGGGGTGGGGGAGAAAACAAAGTATAAAACTGAGTCTTGAAAAACTCTAAAATCCTAAATGGGTCAACGACCACAGAATACATATGCTTAAATTATTAAGAAACTATCTTCAATATATTGTAGACTTAGGAAATTTAAAATTTATCTTAAATTTTTATTTTAAAAGTTTAATTGAGATGTTCAATAAATTGTTTCTCAGAACAAAACATCATGAAATATTGTAGAATTTATTTTATGAAGCTCATTAATGTCAACAAAGAATGCATCAAAGGAAAAATATGAAATAGCATCTTTTACAAGTATAAATAAAAAATATATAAATGATGTATCATGTTGATTTCAATAGACTAATTAGTAAAAGCACAATGAAAATTTTATAAAAGCAATTCCCCCCAACGATAACTTCTACAAAACTGACAAAATGACAGCTATCCTTTTATCATGAAAAAATCAAAAGCCAAAATTGTACTTGCTGGTTAAATACAACAGATGTCCCAATTAAAGTTAGAGGCAAAATTAAAACTATAATTTTTATTTTGGAGTAATTTTTATGAATGCAAGGAGATAGAACTAAAAATCAGATAAGGAATTTTTAACATTTGCAAGTAACATACTTTATATAGAGAATATTCAAGACAATATACATAAAAATTCTGAGTAAAATTACTTCATGTAAGAAAAATATATTATATAAACATAATATTCCATGTATGCATAACTTTAAAAAATTGTAAACTGCTGATTGCAATTGACTGTGCATTCATCTTGTATCAAGCATTGTCTAAAATATTTTGAATATATTATGCAATTAAATTTTCATTCTCTGCCAGGCTCGATGGCTCAGCCTGTACTCCCAGCACTTTGGGAGGCCGAGGCGAGTGGATTGCCTGAGCCCGTGGGTTCAAGACCAGCAGGCAACTTGGCAAGACCTCATCTCTATAATAAAATAAAATAAAATAAAGACCTCATCTCTACAATAAAATAAAATAAAAGCTGGGCATGGTAGTGCACACCTGTAGTTCCGGCTACTTAACAGACTAAGGCGGAAGAATCGTCAGCGCCCAGCAGGTTGACACTAGGATGGCTGTGAGCATGCCACTGCACCCCAGCCTGGGCGATGAAGTGAGACTCTAACTCAAAAAAAAAAAAAAAATTGTCATCCTCAGCTTTAAACTAAGGAAAATGAGGCTCAGAGTCTCTAAGTAACCTGCCTGAGGTCCAATCTCTAAAACGTTGAAGAGCCAGGATTTGAACACGGTTTTGTCTTACTCCAAAGCCTGTTTTTATTTTTGTATTGTTATAATATACACGTGACATAAATTTACTATTCAAAGCCTATTCTATTAAATATATTAAAAAGCACTATGGAACTGCACATTAAAATATTCTATAAGGCTATTACCTTGAACTAGTTTGACAATTGTAGATTATTAGCCATGGAAATAAATGAATTGCAAAGGCTTCTAAAGCAGATCTGAAAGAAAAAAAAAGAACTGTCATAAGTGGACCTTTTATTTTGTAGTAAAATCAAAGTTAGGACTTCACTTCAAGCACGTAGTAAAGCATAATCCTCTGGATTAAAGAATCAGATGTAAATAGTCATTCCATAAAACATTTTTAAAGTTGAATATTTTCAGACTTCTAATCCCTAAAATTTAATAATGGAAAATATTACAGAAAAAACTGATAAAAGCTATTTTACGCAAACAAAATATTTGTCATAAGTCAATATCAACTACATTAACAGACAAATATTAAAGATGGTTAATATGCATATACAACTAATTTACACAAAGGATTAAGATAACCTCTAATATCCAAAATAATTGGCTAGCAAATATGATCTGAAAACTGTGTTGTGGAATTAATTTAATGGCTTCAGAACAGAATTTTTCTTTTTTTTAGAAAGCTGGATTTATTGAGAGGACAGAAAAGCTTCCACAGTGGGAGGGGACCCTAAGGGGTTACCCAGAATTTTTCTCAAATAAAATTTTTAAATGGAATACAAAACATGAGAAAACATTGCACTTATAAAGCAACTGGAAACTTTTATTTCATAATATCTGTGTCTATGGCCATATCCACGTTCATGCCTATAGAGCATCCACATCTCTAAGTATGTCCTAGATTAAGATGTGGAGTTCATTTCTTAAATGTATGATAGTCACAGGAATCTGAAAAACACTGTCCTATATGGATAAGGATGTGATAAAATAGAGCATTTTCTTGTCCTGCTGGGGATATTCATTATTATATAGTCTGACTGAAAATTAAATTGAACTTATATATTAAAAAAAACTTATAATCGTCATACTATTGACCCAATAGTCCTCTTTGAAGACTCTTTCCATAAGAATTCATTAAATACATGACCAAAGATTTGTGTGAGAGTATTTGTCAAACTTCTGCTCAAAAGTATTCAGTAAATTCTCATTGCTCCCAGAATTTTTTTTTAAAAAAGTCCTCAAAGTCCTTATAAAGGCTAGGTGAGTCTGGTGCAGTGGCTCACGTCTGTCATCCCAGCATTTTGGGAGACAGTTGAGAGGACTGCCTGAGTCCAGAGGTTCAAGACCAACCTGGGGCAACTTGGCAGGACCTCGTCTCTACAATAAATCAAAAAATTAGATGGGGATGGTGGCATGTGCTTGTAATTCCAGCTACATGTGAGGCTGAGGTGGAAGGATCACCTGAGCCCAGTGGACTGAGGCTGCGATGGCTGTGAGCGTACCACTGCATTTCAGCCTGAGTGACAGAGTAAGAGTCCAACTCCAAAAAAAAAAAAGAAAAGAAAGAAAGAAAAAGTCTAGGTAACCCATGTGATTTGAGCCTCCTAATGTTCTCTAACTTTATTGTTTCCCTCTCACTCTCTCTGCTCCAACCACACTGGCCTCCTTGCTGTTTTTCAAACACATCAGGCAAATTCCAACCAGGACTTTTGCCTAGAAGTTTCCTCTACTCTGAAAGTTTTCTACCTGTAGGTAGAACTAACTTCCTCTTTTCTCCAAATTGCTGCTGCAATACTTACTCTTAGCCCCTATTAAAAATTGCTGTACCAGGCTGGGGGCACAGGTGATTTCTCAATAAAGCTTCATTCAATCAAAAAAAGTTGCTGCACCAACTCCAGTGCTTCTTGGCCTCTCATTCTATCTCTAGTTTTGTTCTGTAACAATTATCTTTTCCTAACATTATATACAATTCAATTACTTTTATATTCATTCCTTATTTTATCTCTGAATCCTCCCCTTATCTCCCATCAACTAGTGTATGTCCCCCATAAGGGAAGCAAAGTAAAATTTAGAGATATATGTTGTTAATAGTACAGAACACATTTTCTACAAAACAATGATCAATAAGGATACAAAGTAATAATAAAAAGAAGAGCAATATACATAAAGGATGCAAAATACACAAAAATACTGGTGATTCTCTAAGGATTGGGACTCAGTGTTTATTATAGTTTGTTTTCTTTTTATCATATATACTTTTCTTCTTTTTTACATTTTATAAAATAAAGACACAGAATTAATCATTTAAAAATATATAAGCTTAATCTTTTTTTAAAACTCACCTGTCCAAAACCAAAGGATGGACACAGAGATGGGGAATAAGTTTAATCTTAAGAATGAAGTTTATGGGGCTGATTCCAAGATGGCAATGGAGGTGGTCAGAGTGCATGAGTCTCTACGTAAATGAGAGGATGCAGAGATGAGTGCTCATGCTAGGGTGTCAGTAGATAGGTGTGTGAATGTCTGAGTGAGTGGAGACATGGAAGCAAGTAGTCTGAGGCCTCCTGCTTAGGTGGCTGCTTGGACCCCAGTGAGCTCTACGGCCCAAAGACAGGCACAATCTCTGCAACACTACCTGGGGAAAAAAAAAATGAGACCCTGTCAGCTGGAACTGTGAAAAAATATATCCACAGTCCCAACTGATGAGACCTAGGTGCCCCATCCCCCAAGTGAAGTATTTGTGGTCTGCAGCTGCAACCAAAGAACTCAGCCCCAGCTCTCAGTGGATGAGAGACAGTGAGTTTTAAAGTGACCCAGCACCCTTTTCCCAGTGATTTGTGATTCAGAATCTAAGAGCTGGAAGACCAAAATACAGAATCCACCCAATCTATTAAAAATATAGAAAAAAAAGAAAAGAAAAGAAACAGAAAACACCTTGGAGCAAATATTCCATGAGGTCATTCAAGAAAACTTCCCTCATCTGGCCAGAGAGATTATTATACAATCACAGGAGATACTGAGAACCCCTGCAAGATATCTTATGAGAAGACCAACCCCTAGACAAATAATAATTTGCTTACACAAAGTAGGTATAAAAGAAAAAATCATAAAGACAGCAAGGGAAAAGGCCAGACTACTTACCCGGGATGACCAAACAGAATTGCTGTAGACTTATCTGCAGAAACATTACAGGCCAGAAAAAATTGGACCTTGATCTCTAATGTTCTCAAAGATAAACAATTTCAGCCAAGAATTTTCCACCCAGCCAAGCTAAGCTTCACTGGTGACAGGGAATTAAAATCCTTCCCAGATATCCAGTCCCTAAGATAATATGCTGCTTCAAGGCCAGCTTTACAGAAGAAGCTTAAAAAGATGCTGTGCACAGAGGAAAAAAGAAACAGAAGAAAGACCATACACTTCACAGGATCACAAGCAAATACAGAAGAAGCAGAACACACAGCATACCCACAAAAATGTAAACCCACACACATGTATGAATACAAAAACGAAATGAAAACAAAACAGCCTGTTAAGAGCATTATGTCAGGGAAAAACTCACAATTCAATAATCAGCCTGAATGTGAATGAACTAAACGCACCACAGAAAAGATGTAGAATGGTAAACTGTATAAAAACAGACAACCCAGTAATCTGCTGCCTTCAGGAAACTCATCTCACCACAAGGGATGCCCACAGACTCAAAGCTAGAAAATGGAAAACAAATTTTCAGGCAAATGGATCACAAAAGAAGGCAGAAGTCATGATCTTAATATCAGACAAAATAACATTTAAGCTATCAAAAATTTAAAAAGATACAAAAGAATACTACATAGTGATAAAAGGTTCAATCCATCAACAAGAACTAGCCATGCTAAAAATATATGCACTCAGCATAAGAGCAATAGATTTTATAAAGCAACTACTAAGTAAACTAAAAAAAGATATTGAATCTAACACTATCATATCTGGGAACTTAAATTCTCCACTAACAACCCTACATAGATTATTAATGCAAAAAAATCAGCAAAGAGATACAGAACTTCAACTTGATGCATTGACAAATGGACTTAGATACATACATAAGACTCAACACAACAACCACAGAATATACATTCTACTCATCGCCACATGGAACGTACTTCAAGATCGACCACATTCTTGGTCATAAATCAAGCATAAAAAATTCCACAAGACTGATATACTGCTATGAACCTTCTTAGACCACAGTGGAATAAAAATAAATATTGCCACCAACAAAATTCCCCCAAAACCCAGAAAGACATGGACACTACACAGCATGATCCTGAACAACTCCTGGGTCAACACAGAAAGTAAAACAGAAATTAAAAGATTCCTGGAAATAAATGAAAATGAAGAAACTTCTTACCAAAACCTCTGGGATCCCATGAAAACAGTAGTAGGAGGGGAATTTAAATCTCTAAAAACACACACCAATAAAATAAAAAGAGAACAGTTTGACAGCCTAACAAATCACCTAAGGGAGCTATAAAGGCAAGACCACAAAACTCTAACTTCAGCAGAAGAATTCAGATCACCAAAGTAAAAGCTGAAATACAGGCATAGAAGACAAAATTACCATAGAAAAAAATCAATGAAACAAAAAGCTGGTTCTTTGAAAGGATAATTAAGATTAATGGACCCCTAGCCAGAATGACCAAGAAAAAGAGAGAAAAAGTCCAAATAAACACAATCAGAAATGCAAAAAATCAAGTCACAACTGAACCCTAAGAAACACAAAAGATTATCAGAGATTACTATGTACACTTGTACAGAAACAAACTCAATAACCTAAATGAAATGGAGGACTTTCTAACATCACACAATCTCCCAAGGTTAAAACAAAAAGAAATTGAGACCCTAAATAGATCAATAACGACTCAGGAAATTCACTTATAAGAAAGTTACCTACAAAAAAAAGCCCTGTGCCAGATAGATTTCCAGCAGAATGATACAAAACATACAAGAAGAAGCTGATACCAATCCTGTTGAAGGTATTCGAGCAAATGAGAAAGATGGAACTCTCCCCAAATCATTTTATGAAGCTAACATCACACTAATACCCCAACTGGATAAAGATCCAACAAAGAAAGAGAACGACAGGCCAATATCCCTGATGAATATATATGCAAAAATTCTCAACAAGATTCTAGCAAATTGGTTCTGACAACACATCTCAAAAATCATTCATCATGACCAGGTAGTCTTCATACCCAGGATACAGGACTGGTTCAACATCAGCAAGACTATAAATGTAAATAAATATATCCACAGATGTAAAAAAAACCACATGATTATATCATTAGATGTGGAAAAAGCTTTCGATAAAATTCAGCATAGCTTCTTGATAAACACCCTCAAACACGTAGGCATAGAGGGAACATACATCAAAATAGTGAGAGTCATCTATAATAAACCTATAGCCAAAATATTGCTAAACAGACAGAAACTGGTAACATTTCCCCTAAAAATCAGACCAAGAAAAGACTGCCCCCCTCACCCCTCCTGTCCAACACAGTATTGGAAGTCCTAGCTAGAACAATCAGACGAGAAGAAAGTCAGGGGTATCCAAACAGGAAAAGAAATCTAGTTATCCCTTTTTGCTGATGATATGATCCTATACCTTGAAAATTCAAGAGAATGTGTCCAAGCCTCCTGGCACTGATAAAGGACTTTGGCAAAGTCTCAGAGTACAAAATATACATCCAGGCCAGATTCGGTGGCTCAGCCTGTAATCCCACATTTTGGGAGGCCGAGGTGAGTGGATTGCCTGAGCCTGCGGGTTCGAGACTCGCCTGGGCAATTTGACAAGACCTCATCTCTACAATAAATCAAAAAATTAGCCGGGTGTGGTAGTGCACGCCTGTAGTTACAGCTACTTGGAAGGCTGAGGCGGAAGGATTGCCGGAGCCCAGCAGGTCAAGGCTACAGTGGCCGGGAGCGTCCACTGCACTCCAGTCTGGGCAACAGAGTGAGACTCCAACTCAAAAAAAAACAAAACAAAATATACATCCAAAAGACCATCGCATTCTTATGAACCAACAACAAACAGGAAGAAAACCAAATAAAAAGCACAGTCCCATTCACAATAGCCACAAAAGGCGGAGGGGGAGAGAGAGAGAGAAATAACCCAGCTTCTTCCTAACTAGAGAATTGAAAGATCTTTAACAACACAAACTACAAAACAAAGATGACACAAACAAATGGAAAAATATTCTGTGCTTATGGATTGGAAGAATAAAAAGAAATTTTTTTTTTTTTGAGTCGGAATCTCTCTCAGTCGCCCAGGCTGGAGTGCACACTCACGGCCACCACAGCCTCTACCAGCTGGGCTCAGGTGATCTTTCCGCCTCAGCTTTCCAGGTAGCTGGAACTACAGGTGTATGCTACCACACCCAGCTTACTTTTTTATTTATTGTAGAGACAAGGTCTTGCCAAGTTGCCCAGGTTGGTCTCGAACCCCTGAGCTCAGGCTATTCTCTCTGGTCTCGGCCTCCCAACGTGCTGGGATTACAGAATTGAGCTACTGTGCCGGGCCAGAATCAACATAGTTAAGATGTCTATTCTACCAAAGGCAATCTACAGATTCAATGCTATACCCATTAAATTACAAACATCATTTTTCTCAGACCTAAAACAGTAATAAAGAAATTCATATGGAAACATAAACAACCACGAATAGCCATAACAATCATTAGCAAAAGAAACAAAGTGGGAGGTATCACATTTCCAGACTTTAAACTTTATTATTAGGTTACAATAATCAAAACAGCTTGGTATTGGTACAAGAACAGGCATATAGACCAAAAGAACAAAATAGATACTCTGGAAGCAAAACCTCAATTTCTCAACCAACTCATCTTCGACAAAACCTCCAACATCAACAACTGGGTAGAGGAGACCTTATTCAGCAAATGGTGCAGGGAAAACTGGCTGACCACATGCAGAAGCATGAAACAGGACCCCTCTACCTATCACCATTTACAAAAATCAACTCCAAATGGATCAAAGACCTAAATTTTAAGAATCTCAGAAAACACAGGAGACATCCTTACGGAAATCAGAATAGGCAATCAATTTCTGACCAAACTCCAAAAGTCCATGCCTTAAGAGATAAGATAGACAAGTGGGACATCATCAAACTGAAAACCTCTGCAAAGCAAAAGAAAACATCAAGAGAATGGGGAGACAACCCACAAAATGGGAAAAATATTTGCCAACTGCCTATCTGACAAAGGACTAACATCCAGGATCTACAAGGAACTCAAGGTTACTGAAAAGAAAAAAACAAACAATCCCATTAAAAAGTGGTCAAAGACATGAATAGACACTTCTCAAAAGAAGACAGATGAGCAGCCAACAGACACATAAATAAATGCCCAGCCTCACTAATCCTCAGAGAAATGCAAATCAAAACCACATTGAGATACCATCTAACTACAGTAAGAATGGCCATCATTAATAAAACAAAAAACAACAGATGCTTGCGAGGATGCAGATAAAAGGGGATACTTCTACACTGCTGGTGGAAAGGCAAACTAGTTCAACCTCTATGGAAAACAGTGTAGCAACTCTTAAAAGAACTAGAAATTGAACTTCCATATGACCCAGCAATGTCCCTTCTGGGAATTCACCCAGTGAGACTTAAATTACTCTACAAAAAAAAGATACCTGCGCAGTGCATATTTATTGCAGCACTATTTACAATAGCAAAGCATGGAACCAACCATACTGCCCATTGAAAGTGGACTGGATAAAAAAGTGATACATACACACAATGGAATATTATGTAACCATAAAGAATAACAAAATTATGGACATCGCAGCAACTTGGATGGATTTAGAGTCTATTACAATCAGTGATTTATCTTAGAAACAAATAACTGAGTACCACATGTTCTCACTGATTAGCGAACCCTGAACATTTACCAGAATACTATAAGAAAGTGATTGGCAGTAGCCAGAAACTGCCACTGGAGGTGGGGCACATAACAATAGGGTACATGATCTCACACTAGGCAAAGTGGGGACCAAAGGGAGGCCAAAGCTTACCTGAATGATGACCACTTGTATACCGAATCCTGAATTGTACCCCACATCTTTAAAATAAAATAAAATAGTAAAAATATGAAATGTATACAAATACAACATATTGCATGAATTCTAAGTAAAGAGAGGTACAAAAAAAATGATTTGATAAAATGTAAATCCTCTTCCTGTTTTTAGGATTTTTACAAGTATGAGAATCAACATATATTTTATAATGTCTCTTATGAATAAATACTGCTAAGCTTTGTTAATATTACTATTACTTTTAGAAATTAGGCTTGAATTTCTATTTAAATTGGGTATTTTAATAACTGTGTTTTAGTAAGATGATATAAATGTAAAATGATAAATATCTTACTTGTATAGCACCAAATTACAAAATAGAAAATGTAGCAGAAAACATAGTCCATCCACAATGGCAATAAAAAGCACAAAGAAATAAATTTCACAATACCTATATAGTATTTATGTGAAGAAAAAGCATTCTACAAAGAGATAAAAGTTGAAAATTGAAATACGGATAAAACCAATGTACCTTATGAGAGGACTGATATTGCAACATGTCATTTATTCTTAGAATATATATATATTTTTTGAGTTGGAGTCTCACTCTGTCGCCCAGACTGGAGTGCAGTGGCACGCTCCCGGCCACCTCAGCCTCGACCTGCTGGGCTCCAGCGATCCTTCCACCTCAGCCTTCCAAGTAGCTGGAACTACATGCATGCACTACCACGCCCAGCTAATTTTTTAAAATTTATTGTAGAGATGAGGTCTCGCCAAGTTGCCCAGGCGGGTCTCCAACCCACGGGCTCAGGCAACCCACTCATCTCAGCCTCCCCAAGCGCGGGATTACAGACTGAGCCACCAAGCCCGGCTTGTTCTTAGAATATTTGAGACATGTAAATGCATTCAAACATCATAGCATAGTGGTTAAAGCTATATATTTTACTATTTAAGAACATGAGCTCACATTCTGTCTCTATTATATATGAGCTTTGTGGCTCTGTGCATTAGTAAAATGAGGGCATAATATTTATCAAATTCTTGTGGAAATTACATGAGATAATGAATGAAAAGTGCTTAGCACAATGCCTGGGCCACAGAAAATACTCAGTAGAGACTTTGACACTGATCAACAAAATCTCAACAGCATTTTTGCTACTTTTATAACTTGATAAAAGTAAACCAACATATCACCTGATAAATGAAACAGCAAGAAAAATTGATGTCATTGCTATTAAAATAAAGAGTTCCAAAAGGGATTAAGTCACTAAACATACTGTAAAACTACATTAATAAAGTCACAATGATACAAGTGTGAGAATTAGAGCTATAAACGAAACTCAAGAGGTAAACAAGAAACACACACATATACAGATTCTATCACTCATTATTCATCTATTCACTCCTGAAACTGTATTTGGTCCTGAAGTTTCAATAACTTTAATAAAATTCACAAAATATTAGAAAGGACAGAGTAGAAAATAATCGTTTGTAATATCATTAGTGTATGACAATCACAGTGATAATGACAGGGATTCCATGACTTTTAAAGATATCTGGAAATATACAGAATTCTAATACAAGGCATCAGAATGTCCTGTCAAGAAAAAAAAAATCAGGAGAGAGAAAATGGGGAAAAACTCACTTTTTAGGAATATACTTTAGGAATATGCAAAGTGCCGCTTTGTTGTCAAACATAAGATTGTAATTACCTTCTATATAAAATTTGTCAAATCACTGACTAGAAGGTTGACTAATACTTCAGAGAATTAGAGAAAGAGGCAAGAGAAACATGCCTGGTGAAACATGAGATGGCCTAACAAAGAGAGTAGGGCTAGCCCTCTAATTTCTGAGTCCTAAGAAGAGTTCAACCGTATGGCGTTAAGCTCTAAAATTGAGGACCATGGAGACAGATGAAAATGAGAACCACAGACTTGCTAGAACATAACATGGGCCAAGAATACACAAATCAGGGGATTACTGAACAAGACTGTGAGCTGGAGTTCAGGAGCAAACGAGGCTCAAACTTCCAAGGGAAGTAAGGGATCCACAAAGGTGAAGGGAGTTGGCACCACTTGTTGAAATAAAACATTCACAAGAAGTTACATTCTATCTATTTGAAGCACATTATGGCAACCAAGAAGGAGTGAATGTCTCCTTTTCCAATCAAGTAAGGAACCATTATTTTCCTCTCTCTAGGGTGTGTGTCTGAGATAAGATGGAGGTCCAAACCCTTATACCTCCCATGCAGCTAGAGCCATAGCTGATCTGAACAGGGTAGAGTCAAGAAGAGCTTAGGATCTGATACAGGGAGGAAGCTAAATGAACATTACTCAATCTTCTAATCAAAACTAATCAAAAACTTTGGAATATACTTGATCTTTTATTATATGACCTGGTTTTCTGCAGGAAAGGAGTGATCAACGTAACAGAGCAATGACCAGAAAAATCATTGATCAACATCACATCTGAGTGATCTGTTTAACAAAGCAATAATTAGAAAATAAACATTTGTTTGCACTCCAAATTGAGATTCTTTAATATGTCAAATGTATGGAGATAAGACATAAAGTAAAAAGATTTTTTAAAAGTCCAGTCATTCTAAACCTGATGAGAAATTTAAGAATCTCAAAGTGAGTATAGTTTTTTTATGTTAAAATTAATAGGCAATAGTATAAATAAATACCAAGGGGTGGTTTACCTTACTAATTCTCATCTATGTGCATTTTCTTTCTCCCCAGGGACTATTTGGCAATGTTTGGAGCTATTGTGAGTTGTCACAAATGGAGTGGAAAACACTGTCATGGAGCATGTAGATATCAGTGTTGCTGCTAAACATCCCACAATGCACAGTAAGTCCCTGACAACAAATCATCCAACCCTAAATGTCAATAGTTCTGGTTTGAGAAACCTTCTTTTAACTCCTGTCTATTGGCACTTCTTAAGAATCGCCACTTGAGGGGAATTGAAAGTACATTACTCCTAACTGGAGCAAATTGCTGAGTTTGTCATAGGAAATTTGTCTTTAAAAGTTCAAATTTACTACAGGGGTCAAATATACCTGTTGGCTGATATCTGACTCTTAGGCTTTTTTTTTGTTGTTGTTGTTGTTTTGCTTTGATTAATGTGGACAGAGAACACTGGAGGTCCTGTTGTGAGAAAATCTCTGCTAGCCTTACAAGAGATAACAGTTTTTACCTCTGACTCTCCTCTAACTGCAATTTTGGGAGACACTTCCTTTCTGGGACCTCTATTTCCATATCTGTCAGAAAGGTACATTAGCTTAAGAAGCTTCCTTTTAGAACTGTGATGTTTTTTGTTTGCCTCCATCAACTCCATCTCCCCTGTGCCATTTTTAATCTTCTCATTCCATGAAAGATCCCAGGTCTCAACTTGCATCCGGTGTCCAATGAATAAAGGAAAATATGAAACACCTGACTCTTTCAGAGACAAATGTGTTCTATGCTCCTATGCAGAAAGAAGAGAAAATAAAACATGCTATTATTCACACACTCTGAATTTTAATTAAAACAACTTTTCATTGGCCTATTAGAATCATAGTGGGAAAGGAGGAATGAAGAACTTTTTTTTTCTTTGCTGTCTTTATAGTGCCTTAAGCTGCATGATATAACTTTTAATAACAACTTTGGGAAAACTCGAATACGACATGGTGTTATTGGCTTCTGTGGTGAGAAACATACTACTCAATTAACAGCATGGCATTTATATAGCACTATGCATGTTTTAATGGCAGATACTATTTTAGAGAGGGAAATGCTGTAGGGAGTTATAATGGTAAGTAGATATTGTTATACTCTGTAATTAAACAGAGTAATTATTTTTCATCGTATTAATGACCATGAGTTCACAGGTGATACCTGTGTATTTAGTATGCATTTTCCCATAATGAGTTGCAAAGCAACCAGCTGACTTTTTTGGTCCAACTATTCGGTCTCCACATTCCCAAAATATGTCTATGTGTGTATTATAAATGCATATATATATACACAAATATATATATGATGCATGGGTATATATATATACACACAGACATGTGCATTATGCAAATTTCAAATGTTTAATTCAATTCTTCTGCCATCTCGTTTCCTTGTTTCCTCACCTCTGTAGGTGGAAGAGTATCAGGTACAAAGTGTAGAGAGCTCTCTGTGAATACCCATGACACAGCACATATGACTGTAATCTAAATAATGATTCTTTGGAACAAAATAATATACCTGTAGCAATACATTTTCATAGATTTGAGAGAATGATGTTTTTAGTGTTCTGAGACAAGATTAATCAATTACATCTGAAGGAGTCTCTGGACTCCCTTTCACATTTAGTTGTTTTTTTTAATTATTATTATTGTTTTTAGCAGCTTTGCATAAAATAAACTGAGCATATTTGAAGTGTGCAATTTGATGCTTTGATCTATATCTAAAATAGGTAAAAACATTACTAAAGTTAAGAAACAAGAAGTCAATTTCCCCTAAGCTTTTCTCAGGTCCCTGTGTAATTCCTCCCTCCCTTCACTTCCAACTTACCCCATCTCCTGAAAACAACTAGTATATTTTTTGTCACTATAGATTACATTGTGTATTCTAGAATTGAATAAATGGAATCATACATTATACCTTTCTCCTCTGACTTTTTTTTTACTCAGGATAAATATTATTACATCTATGTGTGTTTTAGTGGAATGTTCCTTTTCATGGATGTAACATAGTTTGTTAATCCATTCACTTGTTGAAAAACATCATGAGTATGTTCTAATTTTTGACAAGAATGAATAAATCTGCTATAAACATTTCCATACAAATTTTACATAGATACATGCTTGTATTTCTCTAGTATAAACACCTAGAATTGAAATAGTTGAGAACATAGTAGAAACACGTTCACTCTTAGTAAAGTGACAAACTGTTTTCCAAAGCAATCGGCTGCCTTACGTACCCAACAGCAGTATGGGAGAGTTCCAGTTGCTCCATACGCTCACCAACATATACATCATGTGCTCAGGCATCTAAATCGAAGTCATTTTTCATATAAAATGTTATAATGGACATTGGAGACTCAGAAGGGGGAAGGTGGAAAAAAGGTGAAGGGTGAAAAAACACCTATAGGGTACCTTGTGCACTAGTGGAGGTGACAGGTACACTTAAGCCCAGACTTCTTCACTACCATACAATGCTTCCATGCAACCAAAAAACATTTGTATCCCTAAAGCTATTGAAATAAAATAAAATAAACTGAGGTTATTTGAACAGTTCTTTAGTGGTATCTCAATATGGTTTTAGTTTACATTTTTCTAAAGGCTAATGATGTTGAGTATATCCTATGCTTATTTAATACTTGTATATATATTTTTTGGTTTTAGGTATCAATGAACAGTAACTGTTCAATTCATTGGTACATTTTGGAGAAATGTTTATTTCATTATCAGTTTTAATTATTTCTTATATTTTTAACTTTCTTTTTTTTATTCAATATTTTTTATTATGATATCGTGGGGTACAGTTAAGGGTTAGGTGTACAAATATGCCTCGTTCAAGCACCCTTGTTGATAGGAAGTGTCTCCCCGTCCCCAGACAGATATTTACTACCATTAATCCCATCACCCTCCCCCTCCTCCCCATACTTTCTTATATTCTAATTACAAGTTTAATATCAGATAAATGTTTTGCAAGTATTTTCTCCCACTCTGGCTTGTCTTTTCATTCTTTTATTAGTTTCTTTCAATGAAAGAACTTAAAATGCTGATGAAGTCTTATCCTTTTGTAAATCATAATTTGGTTATGATACTACCATAAATTTTCATCAAAAGCAAGCTCACAATATTCACTGCTAAGTTTTTCTATAGACATTTTATTGTTATTACATATAGATTTTACATTTAAATCTATAATCCATTAATTGTAAAAAATAGTATGAGATTTGAGTCAAAGTCTATTTCTTTGTGTATGAATAACCAGTACATATTCCTTTACATATTTGTGGAAAATCAATTGATCATGTATGTATGTGACTTTTTCTGGAAACTGTACTCTGTTTTACTTATCTACTCATTCAATTTAATACCAATGTCACATTGCCTCATTACTATATTTTTAATATTAATCTTGATATTAACTGATGCAAGTTTCCAAATTTGTTCCTTTTCAAAGCAATTTTTGACAATTTCAGTTTTTTTTTTTTACATATAGGGAAAAAGCTCTAAATGTTTTATTATTAATTAGGATGCAAGCTGTAGAATTTTTATAGATACTCTTTTTTAAGTTAATTCCAATTTACATTTTGTTTGCTAAGAATTTTTTACCAGGAATGAATATTAGATTTGTCACATATCTTTTAGAGTCTATGGAAATGATTATTTTTAGTATGTTAGTAGGATAAATTATATTGATTTATTTGTGAATGCTAAATTAGCCTTGCATGTATGAGATAAACTTCACTTGTTCTTGATGTTATTTTTATATACAGTCCGATTTAATTTTTTGAAACTATGTTGAATTTTTACATGTATGTTCATAAGAAATGTTTTCTTTTATTTCTATAGTTTTCTTGTAACACTTTAGCTTGCTTTTGGTATAAAAGAAATGTTGGCATCATAGAATGAATTGGAAAATAGTTCCACCTCCTTTAATTTTTGGAAGAGTTTATATATAATTAGTATAATTTCTTTTTTAAATATTTGGCAGAAGATACCAGTGATGCCATTTGAGCCTGGAATTGTTTTCCTTTGTTTTGTGGGGTGATTTATCATTATCAAGTATGTAAAGTCCACTCTCCTTAGAATTCTACACCCACAGTCATGTATCCTACTAATAATCATCTTATATACTATCCGCTTTGATGATCCTCTCATTCCTCCGTCTATCAGGGTTGTGTGCCCTTTATATACATGATTATAGAACTCTATGTGTACCTCTGTTGTTGTGAAAGACATATTTTTCACACTAAAATGTGACCTCCTTAAAAACAACTGACCTATATTTTCCCCAGGAAATAAACAATGTTTGACACATAAGATGTTTAAAACATTTTAAAATAAAATAGTAATGCCTTCTTTGGTTATCTATGGCTCCTCTATAAAACTGAGAAACATGCCAATAAAAAAAAATGCAGCCCTGACATTATCTTTGCTGGTATCTTTGCAACTATGATGAGGAGGAAGTATTACTGAACTTAGAAGTTTTGGTTCAGTACCAGCTGTGAAAACAAATGAAGATCACCTTCCAAAAAAGAGGCTAAATAGCTTTTGGTAATATTCATGAATATTCAGAACTTTCTAAGGAGTCAGTCACAATCATTTATGTGTAGCAGATATTCAAAGGCAGGTGTGTATATGAAAAAGTTTTATAGTGAAATCAAAGGGAATGCTTAAGGTATATCCTAATTAGAAGTTATTGACATGGGGATGCTGCAAGTGTGATACATAAAAGTGTGAATGGTTTGGGAAGCATAATTGACTTTCTCCAGTTGGTCTAGAAGTGGAAGCAGGGGCATAATAAAAATCTATTGGAAGTTGTTGCCCAAGTCCTGACATTCTGAGCCAATTGCTTTAGAGACTATGATTTGGCTTTCTGGGGTGGTTGCTGCAGAGGTTTTGGGTCGGAGTTCTACTGTTATACATGGTCTATTTTCCATTTTTTCGCTTTCTTATAGCTTAGCTGCCTAGAAAGTGTGTGGCTTGTAGGAGCATTAGACTATGTTAACAAAGGCTGATAAGAAACTTGAAGCTTAGGGAGAAAAAGGGACAAACTGAAAGTCTCATGTTTAATAAGGAGTTAAGAGTAAGAAGCAAGAATGTTGTATTTTTTATCTAGAGTAACTGTTCCCAAAGTGCGGTTCAGGCACCAGCAGTATTAGTATCGCCTGGAAATTTGTTAGAAATGTAAATCTGGGGCTCCACCCTTCATCTACTGAGTCTGATACTCTGGAGGTGGGTCTCAGTAGTCTGTGGCTTAATAAACCTTCCCAGTGATTCTGCTGCTTATGCTTGTATGATGAGTATGAGAACCACTGACCTAGAGCGAGATTCATTACACTGTGATACTGTCAAACTAGGAGAAAAGAGTTCACTAACCCTGAATATGCTCCTCTAGATGTCAACGGTATGATGGTTAGAAAGATTTGCTTAACAAGGATTAGAAATAATCACTATGTTCTAAATGTGAGATGCTCAAGTTCTTGCAAGGGATTTGAATAAATTGAGCTTTATTAGGACTGATGAAATGGGGATACTTACTACCCTAAAGAACAGTTTAAGCCTGAACATGAAATAAATCAAAGAAAAGTCTAGGATTGGAATCTGCAGATGTCATTAATTAGTACATGAGGCGTTTGGCATTTAGATTAAGTTAGAATCTTGACTAGAGGGAAGTGACATTTGATATGCAAAATGCTAACCTTGCAGAAAGCAAGAAAGCCTTGCAAGTCCAGCCACTCATAAAAAATGAAAAAATAAAATAAAAATAAAAATCCCACATAGTAAGGCATACCAAGTATTTCATTTTCTTTAATATAGTACCTTACTCTACAGATTTAAAAAGACAGTGTATTAGACACTTTACATAAAATTGGATACGTTACATAAAATTAGAGATTATGTGATCAGATGATGGACATTGTTACTATAAGAGACTGAAGAAAATATACTAAAATATAAGATTTATTTGCATATAATATCCTAATAACATAATGTTAGAATAGGAAATATTGTAACATAGGTCCACTTAATAAGTTCTGAGACATTTGATGAAATGAATCATATGTGATAATCAGGTAAATAGTAGTAAAGCAGTTAGATTGTGATATGTCTTTCTCATGTGAGAAATATATATATATGTATACTTATATGTATATATACATACGTAGACATTAATATGTTTATATGTGTATATATAACATTTATGATTGTGTTTGCATCCCCTTGATTATGTAAATCTAATTGTTTCCCCCCAAAGTTTTAATGCATAGTAATTATGGTAGTAGAAGCCTGCATGTCTTATTTTAAATGGTGAAAAATTAATGTGTTCACAACCCACTCAAAAGTCCAATTTTCTAAGATATTTAATAATTTAATGTCTTATTTAGCAATCCACAAAATATTGGTGCATAGTATAAAGAGTTTGAATCATCACTACTTACTTAATCTATGCTTTAAAAACTCTTTAATGAATATGTTTGCGCAAAGCATGTTACAATCAGGTACAATATTGGAAACAAATTATATTTTTCTTTTAAGTATTCACTTCTTTCAATGAACAACCAGAATTTTTCTAATGATTTGGCCTTTCTAGGTTTTTAGGTTCACTTACACTCTTATAAGATAAATAACACTGTGGGGAAGATGACAGTGAAATGAGTCACCCTTGTGGACAATTTGACCTCAATTTACAACCATACACATTATCCTAATCAGGGAACAGTTGGGGTAAAAGTGTAGCACCATCTACATCCACCCATTGAACAGTTTCACTGGCCCACACAAGCATATTACCTAGAGTAGGGTTTGGGTTTCAGAATCACATGTTAAATTTTGTGTAAAATATTTCTACAAGTCTTTATATTCCAAACATTAAATTCAAGAACAAAGATTATTTCACTGAGAGAAGGATAGAAAAATATAACATTCAAGTATATATTATGCACATATATACAAATATATATACATGTGTTGTGTATATATATATTATACACACATATACAAATATGCATATATGTGTCACGTGTATATAGATGTGTGCATATGTACATTTGTGTGTCCATATATATGCGTTAAGAATATATGTATATATATATATATATATGCATTAATGTTTATGGTTTATATTTATAGACTACATATTAGGAGGGATAAATGGTAAATAAATATATGGCTGTGCATTATCTTCCCAGAAAGCTACTTCGATGTGCTGGACAAAATAAAGAGTGAGTGAATATAACTCCCTTAAAAAGTTTACAGTTTAATTAGAAGAGAGAGCATAAAAATAGACAAAATATCTAGCACAAATATTTAGTTATCCAATAAAGAGATAAATGCATGATATCAACCAATTAAAAATAATATCAATCTTAACAAATTAATAGTGTAAGTGCAGCAATAGATGTATGCACTTTGTGTTGTGGCATTGTAGCAATACCAGGAAGGGCTCCCTAATACAATAATTGGATATGTTAATGAAAGGTGAATGATGAAGGCAATGCACGAACAAAGTGTAATGCGACGTGAAAAAGATGAAGAAACTCCAACAGAAAGAGCGGTATACAAAAGGATAGAGATGAGAGACAGCTAGCTGAACTGAGGAACATTCAGGGTTTCTAAAGCGTAGACTACAAAGCAGGAAATGTCAAATGATGAACTGTTGAGGTAGAAAGGTGTCATTCATAATGGGTCTTGGATTTATTTTAACATAATGAGTCTTGTATCTATTTGACTGTGCTCTGTAGGTGGCAAAAAACTTTAAAGAGGAGAGGACCAGTTGGAAAGATAGTGTAGTGATTCCTGTGAAGAGTTCAGAGGTTCATAACTAGGATCATGAAAAGATAAATTTTAAAAATATATATTTAAAAGAAGAATCATTAGAATTTGACAAGTTTGTATGTGACAAGAAGTGTTAAGGGCTAAGTAAAAGCTTTAAGATTTTTAGAATATTGATAACATAAGAGATAAAACCAATTTGTGAGAGAAAAGATGAGTTGATTAAAAAATTAATTTCAAATAAAAATTGGGTAAACCCTTCAAGACAATGCCTAGTGTCTAAAAGTCCAGTTTGGTAATAATTATTTAGTAATGAGAGACAAACAGCCTGTAGGGGAAAACTCAGTTGTTGCATTCACTTGGAACCTAACTATGGGCAAGTGATTTAATTTCTTTGAGCCTGACTTAGATTTTCCCCATAAAATGAGGTACAACTTGCTGTGCTCTTGTAAAGATAAAATGAGATTATTTCTATAAAAGTGCTCTTTAAACTGTGTGTTTTTCTGACAGTAAAGCCATGTTATCATCAAATTAAACATGACTCTGGCAGAGCCACATCCCATATCAACATTTGTTGGTTAAACTAGTCTATCAACAGTTCTAGAAGGCAAAAATGACTTCAACGTTAGACATGTTCTCTTAAATGGAGAAAGCAGATGAACACAAAGTGAAATATTTGTAAAGAGGATGGAACTTAATTGATAAGCCTACTTTGAGAATCCTAGAATATCCTAGTGGACTGATATGTCTTCTACTTGCCTGAAGACCTAGAACTACTGTA
The DNA here is from genome assembly GCA_963574415.1 of Tarsius wallacei. Lineage (NCBI taxonomy): Eukaryota > Metazoa > Chordata > Mammalia > Primates > Tarsiidae > Tarsius > Tarsius wallacei. Next base: position 42,902 of record CAUYQG010014474.1, on the reverse strand, counting down.
AAAAAAATACTAAAAAAAAATGGAAGTCACAATTGGGGACTGAGACATAAAAATGAATATTCTGAAACAAAGAAAAAGCACCAGTACTTATAGCAGATATTCAAAGATAGCTGATACCACGAGCATGACAGCTCTATGCACATTGAAAATATTGACAAGGTGCCTAAGCTGTTCTTGGAAAACCAGTTTACTCTTATGAGAAAGGAAGACTTTTTATTTTAAGCTATCATTTTATTTTCTCTGATACTGATCCAGAAGAAAACATCTTAAATTTATTGAGAAAAGAATATATAAAGGACATTAAGTTTCATCATGTTCTTTAGGAAGTGAGCAGGACAAGGACATGAATTATGACAGAAACAGTGAGAAGACTGGCAGCAAGAACAAATAGAGGAGAAATCAAGAGTGGCATTTTGAAGCCATTCAGCAGCAGAAGAAAGATCACTAGACACACAAGATGAACAGAGAACAGAATCAAGGATAGGAAGAAAGTGTGAAGAGGGCTAGGTGTTCAAATGACTTCATGAGGCCTGGGTTTAGTACAATTATAATCCACATTCTTGATTACATTTCCTCCATTCTCAATAAAGTTGTTCCATTACATATATATTGATGATTGTTTATGAGTTGACACATTCCAGAACACTAGCAAGGACTCTTATTTATTTTGAAAGCACATGATACAAAGATCACAAGATGAGAGCTGAGATCTAGTTCTGATGAACCAAGAGAATTCAGAAATATCTCCTGATGAGACTGCTGGACTTATTGAGTTCAGCTGAACTCTGATGTTAGAAACAAAAAATGTATTAGTCACCTGCTTTTCAATTATCGGGAGTTGACATGCTCTAGAGATATTGCAGGCGTTTCTTTTTACTATATAATATCTGCAATATGGACACTAGTAGTGATGTAGACTTAAAAATATCTGACTTTTTCACTACATATTTATCCTATTCCTTCTCTCATCATATGTCACTATTATATCAAGCCAACTGTCAAATGGGACTGCTCCTTGCCAGCAATATAATCTTTGCATTCCAATGTGTCTAGTTGGTTTTGGCCTCCACGACTTTGTACAATCAGAGAGCAAAGTTTAAAGATCTTTATGCCCAGATGAAGAGAAATGTCAGTTCAAAGAAAGTGAGAGAAACCAAGTGTAAAAGAAATTATAATCAATGACATTACAGAAGAAAACTATCTTGAATTGAACTTGCAATTAAATTATCAAAAGGATGCATCATGTTCTATGCAAAAATAAAATACATGTAATATTGTTTTAATAAACTTAAGGGCCTTCATAAAATTAAATATTTTTAAATAAAATAAATGCATGTTACAATAATAAAATGTAGCTATTTTTTCACATTAAATAATAAAAATGTCTTAAATTGAGGGCCAGAATGATACTTAATGACATATTAATCAACTAAAATAAAGAATTAGAAGAAAGATTACAATCACTACTTTTACTTAAAATGAGTTGAATTGCTTGGCATTGCTATTGCAAAGACAAAAAATAGCATAGTTAATTAGAATGGATGAATTCAAGTCATAATTTTGTGCAGTGTATAAAATTTTTAGCTAAGAAGAATATAAAGCAATGGCAGCATTCAGAAATTTTTCAAACATATATTTTGTTATAAATTCATAATAATTTTAGAACATTAAATTTTAAAACCGTAGACCATAATATAAAACAAGAAAAATTAAAAACTAGGAAATAATTTCATAAAAATGCACAACATGAAAAAATGTACCAACTTATCAATATAAATATTAGACAAGTAAATGAAGAGATAAAGTTCTTGTCCTTAAGATAACACAACAAAAGTGTTGCATATCCTAAAAATAATGTATACATTTAACAAAGTTTCAAAAAATTGTTATGAATTGTTTTGAAATTAGTTTTGATACATTAATTTGTACCTATGAATGTGGAAGAAAAATTAAGAAAATAGTCAAAAAAGAGAAAGAGGCTTGCCTGTTATAGAAACATAAAGAACATAAATTTAAATAATGTAGTAGCAAAGAGATATGCACTTTGCTTAATGGAAAATGTAAGAATACATTGATGTATGAATAAATATTACATAATAAATATGGTAATCAAAAATGCTATTTTATTTTAACAAAAATATTCAATTAATGGTGTATGGAAATGTGGTCATTCTTCTATTAAAAATAAAATTAGATCCCTGAATCACACTATATTTAAAAATAAATTCTAGATTAATTATATTTTTATTTTTAGATTTGTAATAATATACTAGATTATTTATACAACTTTAATCATTCAAAAAAATCAAAGAGCTTCATGTTTTAAAATTATGTATAAAACAATATTAACAATTTTTTAAAGCAAACATAACATTTATGTGAAACATATAATTTCCAGATAAACAGTTTTTGTTATTAAAGCTTTGACAATTTTCTTAACCACTTAATATTTTTGTTTTCTCGTCTACAGATTGAGACTCATGATTATACCTACCATAGAGTTGTTGTGAGGATTAATGTATTATGTGTCTAGAACTTTCTTAGGACAGAGCCTGTTTCAAACATACATAGTAATGGTAACATAGATTTCAGCTATTATTTCAATAACAACTCGTCTGTGGAACATTGGGCTAAAAACATAATGAGACATTCAAAAGCAAAGAATATATATATTCTTTTTTACTTATATATATATAAGTCCACAAACCAGTAGCTAGAAATAGAGCCACTTAGAAGAACAAAACTTGTATTTTTCTCGAGGGCCATCTGCGCTATCAAGAGACGTAAAAGGTACAAGATTTGAAATAATGATATGACTTTTTAGAATTAATCCAAGGAAAATAACTTGACAATAGTAAAAAATTTTTTAAAAGTTAGAAATGACTAAAAGGACTGGTATAGATTTGTGAAAAGAATTATGGATTATGGTTTATCAACATAAATGCTCTTGATTCCTTAAAAAGAGTAACAGCCTAGAGATATTTATAAAATTAATAATAAAAAAGAACTCATTCGAGTTCTGGGGTAAATGCACACACAGTCTTAAAAACAGTCCTCTTCTGTAAAATGCAAAATGAACAACATGTAGGTACTGGTAATACAATTTAATACAATTTTCAGTCATGATAGTTTAGAGAGAAGACCTTCCAAATAGTAATAGACATATCCAAAACATTTTGTTTACATTTTTCAGATGTTATGAATATTTATTTTGTCAATATTTTTATTTATTGCAAAGATCTGGTCATTTAATCTCGCCCTCCATTTGGGGTTCTTGTTTTCTTTTTCCCACAAACAAGGAAAAGGTCAGAATGCTAGAAAACAGCAAGTGACTCACTCTAATTTAAAAAGGCTCCAGATTGTATTACTTTTCTCATTGATCAGCAACCTTCTTTCCTGTAAAAGAATTTTATATCCACTGCCCTCTCTCTTATGCACACCCTCCCATCATACCCCAGGTCGTGTTCCTTGAGAGACCTTCTTGTGGGAGGAGCACATGTCTCTGCTTTGTTGTCAGGTTGGGCCACACCCTGACACACCCAGGACATGGGAGGTGATAGTTCTGAATGGAAGCTTTAAGACCACTGCTTTTTCAGCTGTCTTGAGTTCTTTCTTGCCTCAAAAGTGGTATATTCCAGACAAGGGCTGCCTTTTCATTCTGTGCCCCAGGATGAGAAGGCAGAAAAAACTAGAGTTATAGCCAACCACCAGTGGTTCCTACACAGTGTAGGTGTAAAACAAACGATTGCTATAAGACACTCAATTGTGGGGGAAGTTTTTTATCTTAGCATAACCTAGTGGAAGCTATTTCATGCAAAACTAGTTACCAAGGTGTGGACAGATTATAGGGAAACCAAAATAAGGTTTGTACTCCCCAGAGACCAGTCAGGTCTAGTGGGCACCAGGACTCAGAAACAGATCTGTGTGCACTGGGAGGCCAGACCACTGTCTGAGGGGTGCAACTGGTTGCCTCCCTCATCTCTGCAGCAATTTTACAAATAGGAACCTGAGTAATAAATGAAGAGTTTTGCTTTTACTGACTAGTTATTTTATTTTATGTAATGGACTCTGTGAACTACTGTACAGATTGTGATTCTCTTTTTACCCTTGGTGCTAGAATCCTTAGAGACAGATCTGAAACTAGCCCACTCTTAGAAAATAAGAAAGAATTTTAGGTTTTGGATTTTTATATTAGCTTCATTCTTGTCTCCATGTTGTGTTCCAGCCCTTCTATTCTTTATTTTTTTCTTTTTAAAATTTACTCTGTAGAAGTATGTGTTGTTTAAGGTAAGCATAATGTTTGAGTGCCTTAAGTGTCTTTTTTACAGTGATGTATAGATGAACAAATAAACATATGAAAAATACAGTATGTGATTATTGAGTACTTAGTATGTGTCACATATGCTTTATATACATTTAAAGCTTTCAATAACTCTGAGATAGATATATGTTATCCTACCAATACATCAGGTGAGATTATGAATGATCATCGATGCTCAAGGAGATAGGAAGTGGCAGAAGCAGAGACGACTCGGGGATATGTGATTCCAAAATTCTCCCTTACTGTGAGGATTCTAAATCACCCAAGTCTTTTCTATATATGTATGAGAAGCTGATTATGGTTGAAGGTCAGTAGTAATAATAACCTCATGTAATGATAAGAGCAATTAGGTACTTTTGAACATGTTATGTGTGATTTTTCTTTAGTCTATACTATATTGTGCCTTTAAATTAAAGCCCTATAACATCACATGAAACCCATCATTAGTTCTTCATGAAACCAAAGATTCTTGAGCACCCCTAACTTGCATCCTCAATGCTTTGATCATAAAGTTTAAAGTCATGCCAAGTTTTCCTCTGATTGCATGACATGCAGCCCTTAGTAACTTTTATTTTTGTCTTTATGCAAATAAACAAATTCCTGGAACAGGAAAGCAAATCAAAGATGAAAGTCTGTTTATAAGAATGTCAAAAACAACTTGTTGTTTATTCTTGTTCCTATCACTCTTCTTTTAATTCTTCACAGAAGAAACAATGACCTGAGTAGGAGTAATTTAGAATATCAGATAGAAATAACAAGCAGAGAGATGGCTTTGCAGAATAAACTGGAGTGTAACTTAGGAATTCTGCACTTGATTGATCTAAACCAAATTAATAGCTAGCATTCATTGAGTTTACAAATGTCAGGTATTTTACTGAGCATTACATACATTATTCAATCATTTTTACAACAACTGTGCAAAGCAGCTACCATTATTAGTATTATTTTACAGATGAGATAACAGAGCAGGACACAAATTATCTATCCAAAAACAATATAACTGGGAAATGACATCGTCAGAACTCAAGCCCAGACATGTGTGAGTCTATATCATTATGACATCCAGCTCATCTCTACTCTGAGGAAATGCCTTGCTGATACTCTTACATGTAACCCAGAGGATTTATTGTCTTAGGAGGAAATATTAAGTAATGTGCTTACCACCTTTACCTTTCCAAATTTTTTTTTTAATTTCAGTCTTTCTAGAGAGTTCAGTTACTCTTTTTTTCATTAGCATAGTAAAGCTATCATTGCTTTTATTTCACTTCCCTTTCGAAGCACATGATTAAACTTGAGTTATGCAACTGTTAACTTAAATGGAGAGATCTAGATTTCTTTAGATTCTTGATGCGTCAGCTAAAATTGAAGGTCTTCCTCATTCACTTTTGCAGGTATTAGTGTGGGTTTCTTGAACTAAGACAATCAGCCACTTTTACGTCCTTTGTCATGAAAATTTGTTCAGGGATAATTTAGTGAGAGACAAGACTTTTATTGGCTGATTTTAAAAACATTCCCTCTCTCTCTATTCTTTTTCTCTCTCTCTCTCTCCTGAGAACGCTTATCTCCAATTACTACTGTCAATAATTTTGCAAACACAAACATAAAAATAAAAATACTGGCCTGGTGCCTGTAATCCTAGCACTTTGGGAGGCCGAGGTGAGAGGATTGCCTGAGCTCAGGGGTTCGAGACCAGCCTGGGCAACTTGGTGAGACCTCCTCTGCACAGTAAATCAAAAAATAAGCCGAATCTGGTAATATGTACCTATAGTTCCAGCTACTTGGAAGATTGGAAGACTGAGGCTGAAGGACAGCCTGAGCCCAGCAGGTTGAGGCTGTGGTGGCCATGAGTATGCCACTGCACTCCAGCCTGGATGACAGAGTGAGGCTCCAATTCAAAACTAAAATAAAATAATAAAAACACTTAGTAATCAAGACAGTCTGCTACTTGTGAAAGAAAAGACAAATAGATAAATTGAGCAAAATAAAGCCCAGAAATGCACCCATATTAATACAACTGATATTTGGACTCATGGGTTTTACTGTGAAGTTCTATTAATATATGAATTAGTTTCTACCTCTGCCACTCGTGAGACAGCAAGACCAACTCTTCCTCTTCCTCTTCCCCCTCAGCCTACTCAACATGAAGATGAAGAACTTCATGATGATCTACTTCCACTTAATAAATAAGAAATATGTTTTCTTTTCCTTATCATTTTCTTAATAACATTTTTCTTTCTCTGGCTAACTTTGCTGCAAGAATACAGTATATGATACATATAACCTACCAAATATATGTTCGTCAACTGTCTGTTGTCAGTAAGACTTCTGGCCAACAGAAGACTACTAATAGGTAAGTTTTAGGGGAGTCAAAAATTATAAGAAGATTTCTGACTACATGGGGATTAGTGTTCCTAACTCCTGTGGTTTTCAAGGGCCAGCTAAATAGTCAACGTATCTTTTACAAAGGAGCAAAGGCAATTCAAAGGAGCAAAGTCTTCAACAAATGGTGTGGACACAACTGGACATCCGCAGGATTGGAAAGATCTAAGCAGACACCTTTTACCTTTCACAAAAATTACCCTAAAATCTTATACCTAAATACAAAATGCAAATTATAAAACTAGAGATGACAATATAGAGACTCTAGAGGACCTTGGATGTGGCAATGCCTTTTTATGTACTATACCAAAAGCACAATCTATAAAAGAAATAATTGATAAGATGGACTTTATTTAAATTAAAAATCTCTTCACTGCAGAAGATATTCAAGAGAATGAAAGAACAAGTCACATACTTAGGAGAAATATTTGCAAATGACATATCTGATAAATGGCTATTATATAAAATATGCCAAGAAATATTAAAACTCAACAATAAGAAAGCATTCAAGTTGATTTAAAAATGGGTCAAATATCTTTTATTTTATTTTATTTTTGAGTTGGAATCTCACACTGTTGCCCAGGCTGGAGTGCCATGGCACACTCATGGCCACTGCAACCTCGAACTGCTGGGCTCAGGTGATTCTTCTGCTTCAGTCATCCAGGTAGTTGAAACTACAGGCATGTGCCACCATGCCCAACTAATTTTTTTAATTTATTCTAGAGATGAGGTCGCACCAAGTTACTCAGGCTGGTCTCAAACTCGTGAGCTCAGGCAATCCTCTCACCTGGGTCTCCCAAAGTGCTGAGATTATAGGTGTGAGCCATCGCGCCAGCGGGTCTAATATGTTAACAAATAACTCACCAAAGAAGAAAAATAGATGGCCAATAACCACAAGAAAAGATGCTCCACATATATCTCATCAGAAAAAAGCAAATTGAGACAATGAAACACTATTACATGGTCAAAATGCAGAATACTGTCAACATCACATGTTGGTGAAGATGTGAAGCAAGAGGAACTCTCATTCATTGCTTGTGGGAATGCAAAACAGTATGGCCATTTTGTAAAACAGTTTGGCAGTTTCTTACAAAACTAAACTCACTCTTAACATACAGTCCAACAATTGTGCTCCTTTTATTTACCCAAAGGAACTGAAAATAGATGTACACACAAAAACCTGCACACAGTTGTTTTTAACAGCTTTTTTCCTAATTTCCAAAACTTGGATGCAATAGAGATGCCTTTTAGTGAGTGAATGGACAAATAAACTGTGGTATTCAGACAATAACATATCATTCAGGACTGAAAAGAAATGTTGCCAGGCCATGAGAAGACAAGGAGGAAATATGAATGTTTATTACTACAGGAAAGAAGCTAATATGAAAAGACTGCATACTATAAGATTCCAACTATATGACACCCTGGAAAAAGCCAAACTCTAGACAGTAAAAAGATAAGTAGTGGCCAGGGATTGGAGGTGGGAGGTAGGGATGAAAAGATAGAGTAAAGAGGATTTTTAGGGTAGTGAAAGTACTCTGTATGAAACTATAATAGTGAATACATGTTATTATAAATTAGTGCAAATCCATAAAATGTACAACACTCAAGAGTCAACTTTAAATAATGGACATTGGGTGATTATTATGTGTCAATGAAGTTTCAAGGAGTATAACATATACACAGGTCTGGTATATTTATAATGACTGAGGCTATGCATATATGGGGGCAAAGGGCACATGGAAACTCCCTATACATTCTCTCAATTTGGATATACACCTAAAACTTTTAAAATAACCAAATGTGGCCAGGCGTGGTGGTTTATGTTTGTCATCTAACTTTGGGAGGCCAAGGCAAGAGAATCCCTTGAGACCAGGAGTTTGCGACCAGCCTGAGTACCGTAGCAAGACCCCTTCTCTATAAAACAAACAAAAAAATTAAAAATTAGACAGTAATGATGAAATGTGACTGTACTCCTAGCTAGTAGACCTTGACGACATTTCTGAGTCATTGCCTCTCACCAACCCTACAGACTGACCTACTTCCAGAATCCCACTTTATAAAACAATTAACTCCCTAATGTGTATGTTAGTTTGAAACAGGTTTACACTTGCACTTAAGTGAAAGCACTTGATTTATTTCTGAAGCTTCTACCATAGCTGATGACTGTGATTGATTTGGAGTTTAAGATCAAACCTTTGCTCTGTTATTTATAAATATTTAATCTTGAAAAAATATTTAACCTCTTTCAGTTTTAGTTCTATAATGTGTAAAAGGAAAAACCTACTCCGAGTTATTGAGGGGCTAAAATAATACAGCATATGTAGAACACCTTGTACTGTAACAGTTGCTCAATAAATGAATATCACATTTAATGGGAGAAAAGCAATTCCATCTTCTCTAATCTCTTCAAACTAAGTCCACCTGGCTCCACACATGTCCTTTGTTCTGGCATGTTTTTTGGCACTAAAAAGACATATTTGATTATATTTTTCCTTTGGTAACATTTTTGAGGACTAAGTTGGTTTTATCTTCACTAAAATATTATTCTTTTTGAAAGGAACTTGGCCTTTCCTGTACTGTAACTCTCACGGCACTCAAAACAAGATACTTTATAAAGGCTTGATAAATCATTGTTTCTTTACAATAAATGTATAATGAGAGAACACTGCTTGTAAGCGTAAAATAAGCACTAAGAGACATTTTCTAAAAAACATTGTTTACCCAGTGGTGTTCATTACTCTCAAGTTTATTAATTGTTATGCACATGACATTCTTGAGTTTTATAGTTAACTTGAGATTTTTCTGGTCATTGTGAAATTATACAGAAAAAAGAAGAGAAAAAAAGAAATACATTTTCAGCAATCATTATGCACCAAGCACTGGCATATTCCACAGCATATTTTATTTTATTTTTATTTTATTTATTTATCATTTAACTGTTAGAATATCAGCTATATATATCTTCATTCATTCAATCATTCAACAGATATTTATTGCACTACAGACACTGTGCTAGATCCCAATAAGTTGCTGTCTATATATCATCATGTTGCTTAAATTGTTTAAACAAGTAATTATAAGAGATAATAAGAGGTAAATTATTATTGTTATTCATATTAAGATAGAAAAGTGAAGTCATTTGCCCCAGTCATACACATCTTAAGTGGTAAACTATTTTTTGTTTTTTTATTGAAAGAGCACACTTTCTAATTTATCTGTTAACTCATACATGGTATTTGTACATATTTATGTGGTTCATGTGATACTTTGCTACATACATAGTATGTGTGATGATCAAGTCAGGGCATTTGGGGTGTCCATAGCCTCAAGTATTTATCCTTTCTATGTATTAGCAACATTTCAAGTCCTCTCTTTCAGTTATTTTGAAACATGCAATCCATGGCTGTTAAATATAGACATTGTACTCTGCTACTGAACATTAGAACATTTGTCTTCTATCTAAATATATGTCTGTACCCATTATCCAACCTCTTTTCAGACCTTCCCATCACACACACTTTTCACTGCCACGGGTATCTGTTATTCTACTCCCTGTCTTCGTGCGATCAACATTTTTAGCTTCCCCGTGTAAGTGAAAACATGCAGTCTTCTGTCTTTCTGTGCCTGGCTTATTTCATTTAACATAATGACCTCCAATTCCATCCATGTTGTTGCAAATGGCATGATTTCATTTTTTATGACTGAATAGTATTCCATTGTGCACATACATCATATTTTCCTTATTTATTCATCTGGTAATAGACACAGGTTGATTTCATATATTTGCTACTGTGAAGAGTGCTGCAAAAAGGGGTGCATGTATCTCTTTGATATACTGATTTCCTTCTCTTTGGATAGGTACATAGTAGTGGGTTTGCTGGATTGCACTGTAGTTCTACGTAGACACTTATGAGAAATCTCCATACTGTTTTTCATAGTGCTGTACTAATTTACATTCCCACCAACAGTGTATGAAAAGAGTTCCTTTTTCTCTGTTTCCTTGCCAGCATTTGTTGTTGTTTTTTAATAATAGTAATTCTAATTTGCATTCCACTGATAATTAATGATGCTGAGAACTTTTTCATATATCTGTTGATGATTTGGCTGTCTCCTTTTGAGAAGTGTCTATTCATGCCTTTTGCCCACTTCTGGATAGAATCGTTTGTTTTTTTCTGTTGCATTGTTTGAGTTCCTTATATATTCTCAATATTAGTCCCTAGTCCAATAAATAGTTTGCAAATATTTTCTTCCATTGAACAAGTTGTCTTTTCATCCTCTTTATTGCCTCCATTGCTGTGCACAAGTTTTTCATTTTAATATAGCCCCGTTTGTCTATTTTTATTTTTGTTACCTATGCTTTTGAAGTATTAGCCATAAAATTTAGCCTAGACCAATGTTCTGACGTTTTTCCCCTATGTTTTCTTCTAGTACTTTTATATATACAGATATATAATATGTAAAGATAACATATGGCTATATTATATGATATTTTATATATAGACTTATTAAATATTTTCTATTTCACGTAAGCCTTTAATTCGCCTTGAGTTGATTTTTATATGAGGAGAGATAGAAGTCTAGTTTTATTCTTCTGCATATTGATATTCAATTTTCCTTGCACTATTTATTGAAAGAAGTGGTCTTTCCCTAGTGTATGTTCTTGAGGTTTTTGATGAAAATCAGTTGGTTATAAATATGTGGATTTATTTCTATGTTTTCTATCTTGTTCGACTGTTCTATGTGTCTGTTTATACCAACATAATGCTGTTTTGAGTACTATAGTTTTGTGATGTATTTTGAACTCAAGTAGTGTGATGCTTTCCGCTGTGTTCTTTTTACTCAGGATTGTTTTGGCTTTTCAGGCTCTTGGTAACATACAAATTTTGGATTGTGTGTATGTGTGTGAAAAATGATTTTAGTATTTTGATTGGAATGGCATTGAATCCATAGAATGCTTTGTGTTTTATAGTCTTTTTAATGATGTTAGTTCTTTTGATCCATGAGCATGACATGTCCTAGCATATGTTTGTGTTCCTTTCAATTTCTTGTATAAGTGTTTTGTAGTTTTCCTTGTAGCGATCTTTCATATCCTTGGTTAAATGTATTCCCAGGTATTTTATTTGTATATAATATAAATGAGATTGCCTTCCTGATTTCTTTCTTAGCAAGTTCACTATTGACGTATGGGTATATTACGGATTTTTATATGTTGATTTTGTGTCCTGCAATTTTACTTAATTTAGAGATTTAAAGTTTTTTTGGCAGATTCTTTAGGTTTTTCTATATATGAGATTCTATTATCTGCAAAGAAGAACAATTTGACTTCTTCTTGTCCAATTTAAATGTCTTTTATATCTTTCACTTATCTGATTGCTCTGGCTAGGACTTCCAATGTTATGCTGAATAGGAGTGGTAAAAGTGAGTCTTTTTGTCTTTGTTCAAATTCTTAGTTGAAAGGATTTCAGCTTTTTCCTTATTCAGTGTGATGTAAGTTGTTGGTTGATCTTACATAGTCTTTATTATGTTGAGGTTTTTTTTTTTTTTATGCCTGGTTGAGAGTTTTGAGAAAAAAAACTCAAAATTCGTTTTTGAGGGTTTTTAACTTGAATGAACGTTGAATTTTATTAAATACTTTTTCTATGTCTATTGAGATAATTATATGCTTTTTGTCTTTCATTCTCATGATGCTATGTGTCACATTTATCAATTTGTGTATGTTGAATCATTCTTGTATCCATGTAATAAATCCCTCTTGATTATAGTGTTTTATCTTTTTAATGTACTGTTGAATTCGATATGCTGATGTTTTATTAGGAATTTTTGTATCTATACTCATCAGGGATATTGACCTTTAGTTTTCTTTTTTGGTTTTTGTCTCATTGTCTGGCATTAGTATCAGAGTAATTCTAAACTCATAATAAGAGTTAGGAAAATTTCCCTCTTAAGTTGTTTAGAATAGCTTGAGGAATATTGGTGATAGTTCTTTTTTTGTTATGTTTAGTAGAATATAACAATGAAGACATTGGTCCTGGACTTTTCTTTTTAATTCAATCTCATTAATCATTATTAGGCTGTTCAGGTTTTCTATTTTTCCTGATTCAAATTTGGTAGATTGTATGTGTCCAGAAATATATCTGTTTAGCTTAGATTTTCCAATTTGTTAGTGTATAGTTCATAATAACTTCTGGTGGTCTTTTGTGTTTCTGTGGTATCAGTTGTAATGTCTCATTTTCATTTTTTATTTTATTTATTTGTGTCTTTTCTGTTTTGTTTTTCTTCATTAGTTTAGCTAGCAATTTTGTTTGTCTTTTAAAAATATTTTATATCATGAATTTTTTGTCTCTATTTCATTTTGTTCTGCCCTGACTTTCATAATTTTTTTTCCTTCTACTAATTTTGGATTTGGTATGTTTTTGCTTTTCCAGTTCCCTGATGTGCACTGTCAGACTGTTTATTGAAAATGTTCATGCTTTCTTGATGAACATGCTTATTGCCATAAAGTTTCCTTTTGGTACTTCCTTTGCTATATCTAAGAGGTTTTAGTATGTTATGTATTTATTTTCATTTGTGTCAAGGAATTATTTGATTTTTTAAAAAATTTCTTTTCTGACCCAATTGAGGAGCATGTTTTTTAATCTCCATGTATTTGTACAGTTTCCAAAGTTCTTCTTGCTATTAGTCTTTAGTCTTATTCTAATGTGGTCTGAGAAGATAGTTAATGTGATGACAAGTATTTAAAATTAGTTGAGACTTGTTTTTTATCCTATAGATGGTCTATCCTGAAGATTGTTCTGTGTAATTATGAGAAGAATGTGCATTTGGTAGCTATTGAATGGAATCTTAAATGCCTGTAGATCAATTGATCTAAAAGGTGGTTTAAATCTAATGTTTTATTTGTTAATTTTTTGTTTAGATGGTCTATCTAGTGCTGAGAGTGGGGTTTTGAAGTCCCCAACTGTTACAGAATTGGAGACTAGCTCTCTCTTTAAGTCTAGTAATATGTGGTTATATATCTGAATACTCTGGTGTTGTGTGAATACATATTGTTTAATATTGTTATATTGTCTTACTAAATGACCCTTTTATCATTGTAATGACCTTCTTTATATCTTTTTACTGTTTTGACTTAAAATGTTTTATATGATATAAACATTGCTACTACTGCTCATTTTTGGCTTTAATTCCCTTGAAATATCTTTTTCTATTTTTAAAGTTTCAATGTATATGTGTGTTTATAGATGAGATACATTTTTTTTTTTTGGTAGGCAGCATACATTTGTGGTATTTTTATTTTATTCATTCAACCAGCCTATATATTTTTAAGAAGAAATTTTATTAACAATTTTATTAACATGCATGAGGAGGGCATCACAAGCCCCTCAACCAGTTTATATTTTTAAGCGGCAAGTTTAATTCACTTACATGCAAGGCTAATGTTGACATGTAAGGGCTTATTTTTATCATTTTATTCATTGACTTCCAGTTGTTTTATATCCTTTTTTTGTCCTTTCATATTGTTTATGATTGTGGTTTGGTGATTTTCTTTAGTTGTAACATTTGAATTTCTTTCCCTTGTTATTTATATGTTTGTTCTACCAAAGGGTTTTATATTTCTATGTGTTTTTATGATGGCAGACAGCCTTCTTCACTTCTTCATGTAGAACTCCCTTAAGCATTCTTCATAGGGCTGGTCTAGTGGTGGTAAATTTCCTCAGCTTTTACTCATCTGAGAAACTCTTTTTATTTTATTTCATTTATGAAAGATAATTTTGCAGGGCATAGTTTCTTTGGTTAGTGTCTTGTTTTTTGTTGTTGATGTTATTGTTTAATTTTAGCACTTTTAACATATCATCTAATTTCCTATGTGCCTGTAAGTTTTATGCTAAGAAATCTGCTGTTGGTCTGATGGAGTTTCCCTCATAAGTTACTAGACCCTTTCTTCCTGCTGTTTTAAAATTATCTTTTTATTTTGACTTCTGACAGCTTAACTACAATTTGCCATGGAGAAGATCCTTTTGAATTGTGACTGTTTGGGGATTACTGAGCCTCCTGTATCTGGATGTCTAAATCTCTTGCTAGACTTGGAATTTTTTCAGTTATTATTTTATTAAATAAGTTTTCCAGTCCTTTAGTTTTCTCTTCACCTTTTGGGACACCAAAACTTCAAACATTTTATCACTTTATGGTGTTCTATATGCCACATAGGTCCTGTTCATTCTTTTTTATTCTAATACTTAATTTTGTCTTAGTGGATAGTTTCAAAAAATCCATCTTTGAGTCCTGAAATTCTTTCTTCTGTCTTACCTAGTCTAGTGTTGACTTTTTATACATATTTTGTATTTCATTCAATGCCTCCTTCAATTTCAGATCCTGTTTGTTTATCTTTTCTAATATCTATTTCTTTGGTAAATTTATCATTTATAGCCTGAACTATTTTTCTAAATTCTTTGTGTTCTTTTCTGAATTCTCTTGTATTTCAAGGAGATTTTTAAATATTATTTTAAGTTATTTTTCTTACATTTTATACATTTATTTTTTCATTAGACTATTTTGCTAGAGAATTATTGTGGTTCTTTGGGGGATGTTATAGTTCCTTGCATTTTCATGTTATTTGTGCCCTTACATTAATATTTTGACATTTGGTATAAACGTTGCTTCTTTCGCCAGGCACAGTGGCTTATTTTGGGACATGGAGGCAAGAGAATTGCCTGAGCCCATGGGTTCAAGACCAGCCTGGGCAACATGGCAAGACCTTGTCTCTACAATAAATAAAAAACATTAGCTGGGCATGGTGGCACCTGTAGTTCCAGCTACTTGGAAAGCTGAGGCAGAAGAATCTTCTGAGCCCAGCAGGTGGAGGCTGCAGTAGTTGTGAGCATTCCTCTGCACTCCAGCCTGGGTGACAGAGTAAGACTTCAACTAAAAAAAAAAATAAGTTGATTCTTTCAACTTCATAAATTTGCTTTTATTTTGGAGGACTTTTTCCTGAAGATATATCTATGGTGTTTGTTGGGTAGGACATTTTGACTTTGATTCTGAGTCTCTATATAATTTCTTTAGTTGTAAATAGCAATAGTGATGTCTATGATTTCCTTAGTGGCTTAGAGTGTGTTTGTTAGTGCAGGCTGTGATAAAATGTTGCTGAAGATGGGGTCATAAGGTGGACCAGTGCTTGGACCCCAATGGTGGCAGCAACAGGCTGAGCATGGCTGTACTTGAGCCTTGGGGTTGGTGGGACCAGTGTTAATAGGCCCATATAGGCTGATTTCTGGGCCTCTACATGACTTGTTCAGTTGCTGACAGTAGTGGCTGTTGGCTGGATCCTTGAATTTTTGGGGAGTGGGCGTGGCATTGGCAATGGCAGTAGCAATGGCGGATAATCCTCGGTTCCCAAACAGTCCAAATTTTTGTTGTCATTGACTGCAAAGGGCTGGGAAGACCAATTCCCACACCCACAAGTGGTGTATGCATGTGGGTTATCAGCTGTGGTGTTAGCAGCACGTGATGGGCCTGTCCTCAGGCGCCTGGTTGGAGTGCTCAGGCGTTAATAATGTTGGGAGTGGTAGGGAGATCTCTGGACTTCCAGATGATGTGCTTGATAGGTGAAAAGGGAGTTGAGCCAGGTTGGGCAGGCCTGTCCTCGGCACCCTCAGTGGTGTGCACAGGTGCTTCCTGTAGTGGGCAGGTGCAGAGTGATCTCCAGGACACAAGAATCCTCAGATGGTGTTGGTATCAGCTGTGCAGCAGCTCTGCTCCTGGAAAGAGCAGGATTTTTTTCCGTGACAGCAGCTATATATAGGCAACTAGAACGTTTGCATTTTGGCCCCGGGTGGCACTTATAAATGGAGTAGCCTCTTCTCAGAGTGCTTTTCAAGTGCTACAGCCTGGAGGCAGCAGGTTACTATCAATGCCTCATACTGTGACCCTGATGACAGCAGCCAGCAAGTGCCTGACTGTGGCAGAGGGTATCAGTGGAGCCCCAGAAATGTGGAGATGCAGGGATCGTTTGGCTCCAGGGCAGGATACAGTCTACTGGGGTTTGGGCTCTCAAAATGGCACCTTGCTGTAGCTGCTTAGGACACAAGGGTTGTGTGGAATTCATGAGTTCTCTCTCTGAACCAATGCTATCTCACCACCTCCGGCAGCTCTCCATGTTAGTCTTGGAGCCCACATAGGTCAAGGAGCTCTCCTGTGGCTAGGATTGTAGAAGTCTCTAGTGGGAATGTAGACTGGAATAGGGGGGTTCCTCGCTTTTTCCCACATTGCAGAACCTCTCCAGGTTCCCACTCAATTCCAGCAAAACTGACTGTCTTGCTTCTCTCTCCTTCCTTAACTTATGTGTTTTTGTGTCACTTTTTGTTGAATCCCAGCATTTTTTGGAATTTAAATTATGATTATGTACTCATTATTTTGGTTCTTCGTGGAGGAGGCAAATACCAGAAATTTTTAGTCATTTATCTTGAAGCCCCTTTTATAAGTAGACTATGAAAATGCAGAATACTTAAAAAGATACAGTGGGATACAAGATGTAATCTCTGCCCTTGGTGACATAAGAGTTACAATACCCAAAATATACTCAATAGATATTTGTTGAATGTAAATAATTATAAATCCAGACCCATCTTTCTTAAATTGTCATGTCCTTTTATTATACCGGGATGCATTCAAATAATCCATATTTCAGGCATTATTGTGAAATTATTAAATATTTTATTATAAACGAAACATGTGTTTTCAGCATAGTCAAGTCTTATGCTACTAACATATTAATTTAAATTTTAAAAAATATTTTTTATGTTCTCTTGATTGGCTATTGAAATAAAAACCTATTTAATTTTAGCTTGTTTATTTTACTGTTTTAATTTGAAACATACATTAGAAGTTTAAGTTATATCTTTCTCATAAAAAGAAAGTAATAACCTGAGCCAAATTGAAATAAAAACAGATATAAGACATATATATTTAATTAAATCAGAGTACAAAAATGAACCAGTGACTTTTTCTATCCCACCTGATCACCAACAATTATTTTGATTTAAAGTAAGGATAACTATCCAAAGTATCTTTAGAAAATAAATAGAAAAAGAGATAGAAAATGTCAAAGCAAGTAAATGAACAACAAAATCAGTCTGGGTAATATTTCAGCCTATTGAATGTTAAGAAATCATTTGTCTTTTCCAGACCACACCCTCCAGAGTTTCTTGTGCTTTTACTACACACTAATCTACTTTAATAACTTCTCTAAATCTGGCACCCATTAATTTAATCATACTGCATATAAGGGTGGTTAAATCAATGCTTTTCAATCTGGTGTCCTGGAATGCCTTAGGATATTGGTAATGTCCCAGAATCATGTATACATGTTTTTGAATATATGTATATACATTGTTATGAGGATAGATTCTGTAGCTTTCTTTAGATTTTTCAAATGAGTTCATGTTAAAATATAGTTTGAAAATACTAATTTTCATTCTAGTTTATTCTTACCTTTATCAAGCCTCAATATTTGCCCCATAAGTTTTTGTTGCACATTAAATCCTCAAGCTCTGTAGCTAGATGGCCTGGGTTCTAAATTCCTTCTCTAACACATGAGATATTTTAAATTGACATGTGATTTAAATATTTTAAATGATGATATTAATATTAACTAGCTCATAAGATTGTTGAAAATATTAAATGGCTTAATGAAAGTAAAATACCTAGAACAGTGCCTGGAACAAAGAATGTACTATATAAGAAATAGAATTATGCAAGTATTATGAAAAAGTTAACAAAGTAAAAAAGTAAGAGTAAGAATTTTGTCCTTATTGAACTAGAAGCTCATGATACCATGTTTTGAAGTGTTGCTTCCAAAGTATGCTCTTCAGAGCACTTGTACTTAGAGTTGTTATACATATTTAATAAAAACTGCATTAAAATTAGGCCAACTAAGCTTAAGAAATAGTGTATATTTTGTCCTTGAAGATTCGCTTTACATACTAGTTTCTTAAAGACTATAGTGATTTCTTAAAGACATATGCTTACATTTATTTAACCATATATTTTTCACCACAGAAAGCTTTTTTGGAATAAATACCTATTATTTTCTTGAGCAGTTCACAATTTAAGTAATGTAATCCAACTGGATGATGGTCACTTCACTGCAGATAATGAGATGGTATCAAAATCTAGTTTCTTCTTCAATTAGTATCATAAAAAAGGAAGTTAGCTATAATATCTGATATAGTAATTTTCAATGTTGATTGGGTCAATTACAGTGTTCTTTATACTTAGAAAGCTGGGAAAAGTACAACAGCCTGTCTCTCACATATAAAATGCACATAACAAATATTTCTGATCATAAATCATATTGGAGAATAACAAAGTCAATCTTAACATCTTCATAGTTGACTGTATTCATCTGAGCTATAGAATCAGCAATCTTGACATCTTCATAGTTGACTGTATTCATCTGAGCTATAGAATCAGTCAGGCATCAAACACTCTCCCAAAATATGTGATTTAAGTGGACAATGCAATCTATTGTTTTTGTCAACTCAGTCTTTAAGGTATTTATATTCATTCCATATTTTGTCATCAGAAGTACCTTTTGTAAGTTATTCTTAGAGATGTATAGGCTAATATGAGGCATTTGATTTAAGATTTCTTAAATACATAGTGTATTAGCTTTTTGTCTTCTGTAGCAAATTACCACAAAGTGGTGGCTTAAAACAACCGAAATTTGTTCTCTTGTAATTATAAAGGCTAGAAATCTAAAATCAAGTTATCACCAGGGCCATGCTTCTTCTCAAGGCTCTAAGAAAGACTTTCTTGCCTTTTCCAGTTATTGGTGATCCCAGATGTTCTTTAGTTTATAGCCACATAATATCAATCTCTGCTAGGTTTCCAAATAGTTTTCTTTGTGTGACACTCTGTCCTCTCCTTTTATAAGGACATTGGCAATGGATTTAGATCCCACCTTAAATTCTGGATGCTTTTATTTCAAGATCCTTAGTTAATTGCATCTGTAAAGACCCTATTTCAAAATAAGGTCACATTCTGAGTTTAACATGGTCACTAAGTGAAGGAGGAGTAATATTTAATCAACTACAGTACCTTCTAGCAAATATGTCATGAATTTCTGATATATAAAGTGGCCATTAAAGCTAGCAGTTAGGATTCTTAATTTTTCTTATATACAGCTAAGCTGGAAA
Source organism: Tarsius wallacei (assembly GCA_963574415.1). Taxonomy (NCBI): domain Eukaryota; kingdom Metazoa; phylum Chordata; class Mammalia; order Primates; family Tarsiidae; genus Tarsius; species Tarsius wallacei. Next base: position 23,006 of record CAUYQG010014474.1, on the reverse strand, counting down.
TTGGTAGATTTCAAAATAGAAATTCAAACTGATCATCTTTGTACTACACTATGAAATAATGCACAGGGGGTGGTGGCTCATGCCTGTAATCCCAGAACTTTGGGAGGCAGAGTCAAGAGGACTGTCTGAGTCTAGGGGTTCGAGATAAATAAACCAAAAAAAAAAAAAAAAATTAGCCAGGTTTGGTGGCACATGCCTCTAGTTCCAGTTACTTGGAAGGCTGAGGCAGAAGAATCGCCTGAGTCCAGCAGGTTGAGATTGCAGTGGCCGTGAACGTGCCACTGCACTCCAACCTGGATGACAGAGTAAGAGTCCTACTCAAAAAGAAAGAAAGAATGCAAAACACATTTAGGCACTTTAAAGGCATTTCCAGATAATATGATAAAGCCTAGAATATGGTATATATGTAATACTACAGTTAATGTGCAGTGAAAGGAAAGAGATTGTTTGGATGACAGCTTAAAATTCACAGATACTAGCCTTTCAACACGTCAAGAAGTGCAATAATCAACAAGAAGACAGAGAAAAATCACAATAATTGTGATTGCATTTGAAAAGTTGTGGAATTTAGCAAACTAACCTCTTCCCTCACCCTCAACTCAAGGACTCCGAAGAAGCTCACTTCACTAAATCAATTTAAACCAAGAGAAAGAATATTTGTTAAATTGTTGTGGATCCAAAAATTCCATAGTCAGTCATGACACACATAAAACTCAGAAACACCAAGAAAATTAATACAATCTGCACATTCCCCATAGCAATCCAGAAAACAGTCTTCAAAAGTCCACATGTTAATCTTAGCTGAGCAAACCACACTTTATTTCTTATTATAATCAAAAATGTTTTTTATTAAAAAATAAATTACCTTATAAACAAATATAAATCAACTTCTATTTTTAAAACATATTGCATATTCACAAATAAATGTGACATTAACCAAAATTTGAAGGTGCTGAAAGTGGAAGTTTATTTCAAATACATTAAAAAGTATATTGAGTTTAAACAGGCCAATTATTAGGCAACAAAGATTGGGTGGTCTTACGAAAAATGTTTAGAGTCATTGTCTACATATGAAATGCTTTAGTATTCATGTTCAAAGTGCCAAATACACTAAACAAGTATATACAATTTTATTTTGTATTAGACTTCATGGTAGTGTCTACTTGCAATTATGCTGAAGTAACCAGAACTAGATTTTGCTTGCTCATTATAAAGCACAAAAAAATAGACAAATTATATGAAAATCTCCTACTAGATAACAGACAATAGTAAGCACAAGACTGAGACCCCTGATAAAAGGAAAACAAATAAATTTATTCTTCTTTTTCTGGAGGCACTTTTCACATTGCTGTTCATGGAGTGAGGAAACACGTAGATTGTAAAAAGAAGTTTCTCTGAGCTGAGGAAAGAGCGTTCAGGGAAACAAACAGGGTTGGAATTTGTAGGACTAGGTATTAGAGATGACAGGGCTAATATTTAGAAAGAGTTTGAGAAATCTTGCATGGCATTCATGAGTCTCTGTCTAAATACTAAGCTGCACATACTTAGGAAAACTCCACAAGGCTGGGCAAAACAGACAAACCAACAAAAAAGTACCAAAGACTTCTTCCCTGACAAAATTCCCAGAATATACAGGACTGGAAGACACTATAATTCCAACCAACCATAATATAGAACAGTCAAGGAGCACCCAGGAAATTTCAATAGAGCTCGCAAAAGGTCACACATTAGTGGTGAGTCTAAATTAGCAGGAAAGAAAAACTATGCTGGAAGCATCTTAACAGAATTGAAAATCAAACTTTACAAAAAACAAGCAGATTTGCAAGTACTTAAGTATCAAAAAAGAAAAAAAAAACCTGTCAATATGCTTTAAAGGAATAACATAACACCCATATTCAAAATCATAACAAGTACGATGTCTAGCGTCAGATCAGCAGGCACTAAACCAGAAAGGAATCAATAACGTGTAAATCATAGTCGAAAGAAAAATCAGTCATAAAAACAGAACTAGAAATAGCAGAGTAAATGAAAATAAATGAAAGGCCTTAAACGGTTGTCATACTTATAAGTGTAAATATGTATTATAAATATGTATCAATATGTGAAATCAATAGCAAATAAATATCAATATTCATTGAAAACATGCAATAAAACAAGAAATTAAAACTATAAGCCGGGCTCGGTGGCTCAGCCTGTAATCCTGCGCTTTGGGAGGCTGAGGTGAGTGGATTGCCTGGGCCCGCAGGTTCGAGACCCACCTGGCAACTTGGCAAGACCTCATCTCTACAATAAATCAAAAAATTAGCCGGGCGTGGTAGCACGCGCCTGTAGTTCCAGCTACTTGGAAGGCTGAGGCGGAAGGATCGCGGGAGCCCAGCAGGTCAAGGCTGCGGTGGCCGGGAGTGGCCACTGCACTCCAGTCTGGGTGACAGAATGAGACTCCAACTCAAAAAAAAAAAAAAAAAAACTATAAAAATCAGCAAATATAACATTTAGAGCTGAACATATAATGTCCAAGCTTTTTTTGAAAACGCATAGAATGGGCTTAAAAGCAAATAAAACAATACTAAAGCGAAGATTAGTAAACTATGAAGACAAACAATTTAAAACCTTTTAAAAAAAAAAGAGAGATGGAGAGGGAGAGAGAAAGACATTGAAGAATAGTAAATGGAACCCAGTGACCTGCGAATACCATATGTTCTCACTCATAAGCTAACCTTGAACAATTGTAATACTATAAGAAAGGGATTGGCAGTAGTGGAAAACTGTCAAGGGAGGGGAGTGGGATTGACCGTCCAGGGAAACTGCTAGGGGAGGGAGGGGCACACCTCATCAACAAGGGTACCTGCATAATCATCATTTGTATACCTACCCCTGAATTGTACCCCACATCTTTATAATTAAAAATAAATAAATAAGTAGATTAAAAACAAAAACTGTTCTCCTCCTCCTCGATCCCCGTCCCCAGGCCCAGAGGAAAACCATCTCAGTGGTGGTGTATGTGTCTCCACAGAGACCTTTCTCTGTGGGCCGTTGGGGTTCCTTTTACTAAAAAAATTGAATATCTGCAAAAAGTGCCCACTAAATGGCAGATCACAATAGGTTTATGAAGACAGCGGCTGAGTGGGTGACACGTGGGCAATGGAATGCTACAGAACACGATGGCTGTCACAGAGAGGTCATGCAGAAATCTGAACTACCCTGTCATTAACATCCTGGCTTGGGGCAATGGGGCAGGTAGACATGCTGGCAGCCTCCCTGCCAGCTTTGAGAGAGGAGCTATATTATAATAAAAGTACTTTATGTATCTACACAGTTTCATGACCGGAAGTGGGTCTTCTCAATGACCTTAAGGTGGCAGATGGAGAAAGGGGGACCAAGGAGCCTGGGGGGCTCATCTGGAACTCACACTGGAGCAGTCCTGGGGCCTGAGCACAGCTCTCACGCACTCACTTCTCATGCCCTGGGTGTCTGACACCAGTTACTCTCTGGGCTAAGTCTTCAAGAAGGTTGACAGTACAGAGGTGGGAACCCTAGGATATGGACAGGGGATGTTGGGAGCATGACCTGAATCTGTCACATTCCAACGAGAGGGACTGGTGGGGAACATTCTGGCAGCTACGGCTCTCTCTACTCCTAACACAAATGCTCTGTTCCAAATGGGTTCTGTATAAAACGAGAACATAGCACATCTGACAACACGGGGAGGCAGAGGAATGTGCTTATTCCCTAAATGGGACCAGCACCCTGGCCCTGGAAAGGTCTGCTTTGCCCTAATGAGCAGGCAGGCAAGCATAAACGTGGGTTCCCTCCTGATGCCACATGTGATTCTGCTACAACCCAGGGAAAAGTAAACAGCCTCTGGGAAGAATGTCTGACATGGCTACCTACCAACCTTGAAATTGCTCCCAAGCAAGAGGTGTGAACCGCAGAGATAAAAAGCTGTCACGAAACATGAACTGCCTCGTGGATGACTGCCTGCTTAAGCGCTTTTCAACTTTTAATTCTTTTCTTTTGGCAGCATGCTTTTACGATTAACAGTTAAGTCACCCACATGGGCACCAAATGCAGTGGTGTTTGGTGACCAGGAGAAGTTGCCAACTGGATGCCAGCTGTCTTCCAAGAGCTGGCTGTGATTGCAGAGTGGTGGCCATGTGGTAGCTCGAGTAATTGTCTACTCAGCCCTGAGAGTGGGGTGAGCGCGAGCCTGGCCTTGTGGGTGCCCCAGTTCTGGGCAGACTATTACGGGTGGGTGTCATCATCACCTGCTGGAGCAGTGGACAGGAAGCATGGTGGAAAGAGAGTCTGGGTTAATTTACTAACAATATGCATTATGCCGGTGACCTGGGTCATCGAACTGCTCTTCAACTTGACCTCCAGGCTGACCTTGTGAAGCGGCATTTCAGCCCCCTGAGAGGGAATCTCACCGTATCTGAGAGGCTGCAGGACACCCCTCACCACACATCTTCCCTTTCTGGTCCTCACCTGGCCTGCTTTCTTCTGGTCCTCACAGGCATGTATCGTGGATGCCCTGACCCCATTAGCCTGTGAGCTCTGCGAGAGAGCGGTGCCATGTTTTGTTCATCCACACAACCTGAGTCACACAAGGCTGGTGCTCAATAAATGAAGGTTGAGAGGATGGTCTCCCAAGTCATCCTCCGTATTTCCAATCCCCCCCTTGGCTGTCTTCTTGCCCAGTCGCAGAGGCTTCTGCCCACCACACCTCCTCCCCGGTCTGCATGGCCACACAGGTGGAGTGAAGGTGACTGGTGGAAGAGAATTCTCGGATGTTGGACAGTTGGCATCTGGAAAGAGTGTTTGCTTTACTCCCTTTGTTATTCTGTATTTCCCAAATCATTTCTCCTTATTTTGTAATAGATGTAAATTGATTATGGGGGTCTTTGAAGCAGAAAGATTAAGAGACAATCTCATCTTCTGGTACTTGGTGGACATGGTATTTTAGTCCCGATGAAGAGTCCCACTGCAAACACTGTTCTCAAATCCCACGGGCCTCGTGCTGAGGTTGTTTCAGCTGGGTTTCTGCACTGAGTGCTGCTCACGTTGTGGGCTGTGTAAGTCTTTGCTATGGAGGGGCCTGTGCACGGTAAAATGTTTAGCAGCTTCTTGGCCTCTACTGGTACAGATGGCAAGACCAAAATATCTCCAGATGTTGTTTTGTGTTCCCGGTGTGTTGGGGGTGGGGGGGGGGAGTTGGACAAAGTAGTGTTGGTTGCAAATCAGGACTTAAATGAGATGGTGGAGTGCAGTCAGAGACCACCCCTCTCCCCACAAACGCCCTGAATTCTGACGGGCTCACGGGAGCCTTTCCTTCTGATGAAGACGAAAACACATTTATCTTTAATCACTTGAAAATATTTAATAGATGCTTATGATTTGTGTGTCAGAGCACTTTGTGCTTTCTAAACTTTTGCAATTATTGCCCAAGCACCTCTCCCAGCCCAACATGAGTCCGAGATGCATCCCGGGAGTGTGGCCATCTTGTGGATGGAGAAACCGAGTCCTGGAGGTCAAGCGGCAGAACCAAGGTGGAGATGGCACGGCACCGCCGCGCAGAACTTTTAAGTCCTGAGCACCACACAAACCACTAGACTTCGTTTGTCTGGTCTCTCTTTTCTTTTAGAGGAATCTTACTGATTCCACGGGAATCTCCTGCCAGTGATTTGGTTATTACTCCCTTGTTCTTCTTCAGATTGACTACCCACCCCGTATCTGTATTTAGGGAATTCTGCCCCGGAATGGCAGGCTGGAGCTGGGCAGCATGCCTGTCTCTATCCCTGAAAGGAAAAATGGATGTGTGGTCCCTGAATCTCAGAATCAGCTTTTGCAAAGGAAAGGCACTGTTTTTAGGACGACTGCAGATGCAAATGGGGACTTAAATAGGAGAGGTGGACCCTGCTGTGGAGATTCAAAGTTAATGGAGAGTCATCGTGAAGACATCGCAGCTGCCCCAGCTGCTGTGGATTCGCATAGACACACCACCAGCCACAAGCTGGAAAGTTTGAGAGCATCACTAGGCTCCTCTCAGTTGGTTGCTTCACCTGTGTGCGTCTGATGGGATGCGTGGGTAGGTGTTGCCGTTCCAGAAGAGGAAAGCAATCACCCAGGCTGAAAACCTGGGCACGACTAAAATGCATCCCGGAGGAGACAGTGGCAGCTTGACGAAGGAGTCGTGAGGTTTGGGCCACAGCAAAAAATGAGAGGGAGGGGGCTGGTAACAGGATGATGGATAGCACAGGAATGTACATGGTAAACCCGAATTCAAGACAGTGTCCAGGAGCCGCCAGAGGCATTGTTCTCACGTTCTAATCGTGGCTTCCATTAATAGAACCCTCTTTGCATTTCAGCTGCATCGCTGGTATTATAGTTCTGCCTCCAAATACAATCACATCTCTTGTGAAGTGGAAGCTGCAGTCTGCAGTGGCTCTTACCACCTTTCCTTAACAGAGGGAGGAGTGCCTGCGGCAGCACAGGGCAATTTCTCAGGGACCCTGACTATCATAATCTATTTAACGAGCGCATCAGCGCTCACCCATTTCCAGGTTTAGCCATGGCCTTCCCATCCATCAGCATCCCCAAATAGACCCTCCAGAGGAGCTGCCCTTAAGGATTTCCTCCCAAGCAGTGCATGAGTTCCCCAAGGCTGCCATAGCAAACGACCACACAGGCGGTGGCTTCAAACAGACATTTATTTTCTGACAGTTCTGGAATGTAGAAGTCTGGAATCCAGTTTGCCAGGAGGGCATCTCCCTTCAAAGGTTTCGGGGGAGAACCCTCCCTTCTCTCTTTTGGGATCTGGTGTCTGCAGGCATTCCTGGGCCTATGGCATCATTGCTCTAATCTCTGCCTCAGTACTCACATGAACGTCTTCTCTTCTTTGTGTGTCTCTTATAAAAACGCCTGCCATTGGCTTAGGGCCCAGCCAGATAATCCAAGATGATGTCTTCATCTGAGATCCACCACTTGGTTGTCTCCGCTGCTGTGGACTGAAGGTTTATGTCCTCTCAAAATTCACATGGTGAAATCCTAAGTCCCAATGCGATGCCAGTAGAAGATGAATGCTCCGAGAGGCGATTAGATCACGAGGATGGCTCCCTCATGGGTGGGATGAGTGCATTTTTTTTTTTGAGTTGGAGTCTCACTCTGTCACCCAGGCTGGAGTGCTCACGATCACCGCAGCCTCACCCTGCTGTGCTCCGGCAATCCCTCCGCCTCAGCCTTCCCAGAAACCAGAACTACAGACTCGTCCTACCACGCCTGGCTTGTTTTTTGCCCAGACTGGTCTTGAACCCCTAGGCTCAGGCAATCCTCTCCCTTCAGCCACCCAAAGTGCTGGGATTACCGACTGAGTCACCGCGCCCAGCCAGGATGAGTGCTTTTATTTAAGAAGTCTGAGCGAGCTTGGTCACCACTTCCACCACGTGAAGACACAGAAGTTGGCCATCTGTGTACCTGTGAAGATGAAGCGGGGAGCCCAACCACATACCACATCTGCCAGCATCTTGATGTTGGACTTCCCAGTCTCCAGATCTGTGGGAAACAGATTTCTGTTGTTTATAAACTACCCAGTTTACAGTATTTCGTTATAGCAGCCCAAATGAACTAAGTCACCCACAGAAACTTTTTTTTTCCAAATGAGGTCACATTCACAGGTTCCAGGTGTTTGGATGTGGAAACTCCCTTTGAGGGACCATCATTCAGTCCACTGCCATGGAGCACCTGAGGGGCTTGGGCTTAGATGAAGGGGCTTACCGCATGCTTTCGCCTCGTCTTGTGCAATGGGCTGTCACTTCTGGTCTGTGGGTCACAGGGCCAGAGAGGGCCTGGCTGGCTCCTTTGCCTTTTGTGTTTCAGGCAAAGGGCCTGCATGTTTCTGAGGAGACGGGCATCCTGTTGGTATGAAGGCAGTGCCGTTGTCTGATGGAGGTGGGTGGAAGGAGAGCAGGTGTAAACTGCCTTGTGGGTGGGCAGATTTGCCCACATCTCCTCGAGTGTGGGATCTGTCTTGACCAGCGCCGCTGTGGGGACACAGGTACTCACATGTGGACTGCTGTGTCTGGGGCTGTGGCCTCCCCTTAGGGAGGTGAATGTCTCTGCTGCCTGCTAGGGAAGAAGGAGGCACTGTGGTCATCAGAAAGAAAGCAGAGGCCAATGCTGAATGAGGCTGATGCCTGCAGAGTCTATCACTCTCTGGCTTCCTAAGCCATTGAAGCCTGAAGGAAGGGAAGGGTATGAAGAAAGGACACGAAACGGGTCCCCAGATAGAGCTCTCTGCCTTCCCTGTCTCTGGACTTTCTTGTTTAGTCGGGGGGAGTTGGGAGAACGCTAGGCTTCTATGGGTTCTCAAAAATGTAGGCCTCATAATGGGGCAGCTGGGTGGTCCTAGATCCCAGGCCCCCAGGTCAACACCTGCAAGGGCCCACGCTTTCCTCCTGGTCTTGTGGATTGACACCCTGTTAGATTCCCTGCTGAGGAATTACCAAAGCCCACAACTCAACAGCATATCACGAGCTGACTTCAGTCTGCTACTGGTAGGTTGGCTGAAGTACAATGTTTACCTACCCCGTTTGACAAATGAGTAAACTGAGGCTGAGAGAGCTCGAGAAACTTCTAATCACAAAGCGTATAAGGAGCAGAGCCAGGATGCAAATGCATGTGGTCTGCCCCCAAAGCCCACCTCTCAGCCACAACACACACAGCCTGGGATCTCATACTTCCGGCAAGTCAGCATTGGAATGAGCGTGCATCCACGAGTGAGTGTGTATTCTGAGAACTTCTTCATTCCTTTAGAATTCTCCATGCTTTCCTCAGGAGTAGACGATATTTTGTATAATGAGTATACAGTAAGTGCTGAATCAAAATTAATTAGGTATAGCATGAATGAGGCTAATTCTACAATTTATTACATTCATAGATTCTCTATATTTCAAGTAAAGATAATAGAATTTGCCGCTGGTGGCCTCTGTCGTACGATGAAAAATGTGGATCCCAGCTCAAGTAAAAGGCATTTGCTGGAGAGCCCACAGGAGAGAGGACGAAGCTGCCATTTTTAACTGCCATTAAGCACATTCAGCTGAATCCCAAGGATGAACATGATTCTATTTTGGGTTTTAGATAAAAGTCCAGGAAGCAGCTATTTTGAACCTTCAGATCTGGGTTCCTCCTCGCTTCTCGTTGCAGCATCAGCTCCCAGGAGAATCGTGGCATCAGACACATGATGATGTGAACCCTAGAGCAAGAATTGGACTCAGTGGGGCCACCAATGCCCCTGAAAACCCCGGGATACCCTTTCACGGGAAGTGTCTGCCTGCCCTCTCCTGAGAGCACTCTCCTCGCCTCACACTCTCTTCCTCATCTCTCCCCCAGCCCCTCCCACCACCCTATTTCCCCAAATAGGTTCCTCTCAAATAACTTTCTATGTGATTCTGTTCACAATGTAAGAAAAAGTTAAATTAAAATAGGACTACTGCTTTTGTCTAAGAGATTAGCCTGTAAATATTGGCATTTATAATGTGAGGCGAGGACAAGAGTCTAGAAGAGGTGGTTTCTATATGGGTTAAACATCTAAAAGGGCCATGCTATGTGGTAGTTCATGGGGCAGGGAAGTCCCTATGATATGGGAATCTCATGGGATCAAGTGGTCCACAGAATGAAGAGATTAATAGACTGGAGGGGCTCATGGGGTGAGAGGTCCATATGATAGGAGTGGTCCATGGGTGGTGGTAGGTCCATATGATGGGGGAAGTTCATATGATGGGGGATTTCTATACGATGGGAGAGGTCCATTGATTAGAGAGGTCTATATGATGGGGAATTTCTTTTTTTTCTTTTTTTTTTTTGAGTTGGAGTATAACTCTGTTTCCCAGACTGGAGTGCAGTGGCCGCTCCCGGCCACCGCAGCCTTGACCTGTTGGGCTCTGATGGTCCTTCCACCTCAGCCTTCCAAGTAGCTGGAACTACAGGCATGTGCTACCATGCCCGGCTAATTTTTGATTTATTGTAGGGATAATGTCTCACCTAGTTGCCTGGACAGGTCTCGAACCCGCGGGCTCAGGCAATCCACTCACCTTGGCCTCCCAAAACCCTGGGATTATAGGCAGGGAATTTCTTTATGATTGAGGAGGTCCCTATGATATGGGATTTCTATATGATGAGGGACATTCATATGATGGGGGATTTCTATATGATGGGGGAGGTCCATATGACTTGGGAGGTCCATAGGATTTGGGAGGTCCATATAATGGGAGATTTCTATATAATTGGGGAGGTCCATATGCTTGGAGAGGTTCATATGATGGGGGAGGCCCATATAATGGGGGATTTCTATATGACGGGGAGGGTCTACATGATTGGAGAGGCCCATATGATTGGGGAGGTCCATATAATGGGGAATTTATATATGATGGGGGTGGTCCATATGATGAGAGATTGCTCTCTGATGGGAGAGGTCTATATAATAAGGGATTTCTATAAGATGAGGGCATCCATATGATGGGAAATTTCTATATAATGGGGGAGGTCTATATGATGGGGGAGTTCCATGGGGTGTGAGGTCCCTATGATGAAGAAGGTCCATGGGGTGGGAGGTTTATAGGATGAGGGAGGCCCAAATGATGGAGTGGTCCATGAAGTGTGAGGTCCCTGGGATGGGGAGCTTATGGGGTCAAATGGTCCATAGAGTGAAAAAATTTATAGAGTGGAGAGGATCATGGGGTGAAGGGAAGGTCCATGGGGTTGGAGGCCCAGTGGATAGAGTGATCCTTTGCTGTAGACTCTCCGTTCTTTGGTGTTTTCTAAAGCTCTAGGAAAGAAACCAAAAAGGGGAAGCAGATTTCAGGACTTAGAAGGTAGGCGAGCTGGATTGCTTTCTTGTGATAGCCTTCCTCTATAGCATATCTGGTCACTAGGGGACACATTTATTGGCGGAGAAGATGACTAGAAGAAACAGGGAGCATCCTTCTCGCTCACCTTCCATCCAAATATTATTTATTGGAATTTATGACAAGTTAAGAACAATAATCATATTTAAAGTTAAAATATAACTAGTCATAGTATATAATCGTTTCAGGAATCTCAATAAAAGACAACTTTAGCAAAAAAAAAAAAAAGCCAAATAACCAGAGATAATTACTGCTGACCATGTGATACTCATTTTTAAGACATTTGTAAATGTAATAAAAAATTGCACCTACTATCTTTTGTTTCTCTTTCTCAGCTCAGTGAAAGTACACAAAATAGAATCCCAGTGTCGAGGCTAAAATTTAATGACTAAAAGTATCGTCATTTAGCCATCAGCACAATCATGATTGTGCTTTAGGCTATCAATTCCTCTACCCAGCCCCAAACACCTGGTAAACACTGATCCATCTTCTATCCTATAGTTGTGTCAGATTGTCACGTAGGTGGGAACTTATGTAGCCAGTTGTTCCAGGCCATTTTCACTTAGCATAATAGTTTGAAACTTCACACATATTGCAGCATATGAGAATTTATTCACTTAATTACTGAGTAGTGTCTCATTGTATGAATGTTCTACAATATATGTATCCATTCGATGGTTGATGGACATGCAGGTTCTTTTCGGGTGTTAGCTAAAAGGATGAAGCAACTAAGAATAAGCACAAACAAATCTTTACATGGACGTGTGCATTGATTTCTCTCTAGTGACCACCTGGCAGTGGAATTGCTATTGTCTTATGGGAAGTGTCTGTTTAACTTTGTCAGGTGTTGCCAATCTGTTTTCAAAAACGGCAGTGCCATTTTCCACTTCCCCCAACAATATAGGAGATTTTCCATTACTCCAAATTTTTGACGCCACTTGTTATTTTCTCTTTGTAAATTTTAGCCATTCTGTGGTTTAATTTAAATGTTGTGAATGACTAAACATGACAAGCATGTCTCCGTGTATGTATTTGCTATTTGCACATATTCTTCAATGAAGTGTTTGTCGAAATCTTTTGCCCAATTTAAACAATTGTTTTTTTCCTAGTTATTGAATTAAGAATAAGTGTGCTTTGCCTGAGCCCACGGGTTCAAGACCAGTCTGGACAACTTGGTGAGACCACATCTCTACAATAAATCAAAAAATTTGCCAGGCATGGTGGCGCGTGCCTGTAGTTCCACAACTTGTAAGACTGAGGCAGAAGGATCACCTGAGCCCAGCAGGTCGAGGCTGCGGTGGCTGTGAGCCTCCAACTAAAAAAAAAAAAGAATAAGTGCTGTATTCTGAATAGACATTTCTTACAGAATATTTTTCTCAAGTATTTGATCCCATATAGTATTGTGGCTTGCCTTTTTATTTTCTTATGGTGTCTGCCATATCTAAATGCATTCCTCAAAATTCATGTGTTGAGAACTTAATCCCCACTGCAGCAGTGTTGGGAGGTGGGGCCTATGGGAGGTGTTTGGGTCATAAGAGCATTACTCTCATGAATGGCTAGTGTCACTATAAGAAAGGGCTTTGGGGAGTGGGTTGGTTCTTTCTTGCTCTCCTGCGTTCTGTCATGTGAGGACATTGCAAGAAGGCCCTTATCAGATGCCGGCACATGGATCTTAGGCTTTCCAGCCTCTAGAACTGGGTAAGAAACAAATTTCTTATTTATTTATTTATTTGTTTATTGACTGATTGATTGACTTTATTATAAAGATGTGGGGTACAATTCAGGGTTAGGTATACAAATATTCATTATGCAGGTACCCTTGTTGATGAGGTATGCCCCTCCCTCCCTTAGCAGTTTCCCTCAACTGCCAATCCCACCCCTCCTCCCCGACAGTTTCCCATTACTGCCAAACACTTTCATATAGTATTATAATTGTTCAAGTTCCACTTATGAGTGAGAACATATGGTACTCTGTTCTTTGTTTCTGTGATAGATCACTGAGTATGATTGACTCCAAATTCATCCAAGTTATTGTAAAGTCCATATATTTGTCCTTCTTTATGGCTGCATAATATTCCATTGTGTATATGTACCACATTTTCTTTACCCAGTCCAGCTTTGGTGGGCAACATGATTGGTTCCATGGTTTTGCTATTGTGAATTGAGCTGCAACAAACATACGTGTGCTGGTATCTTTTTTGTAGAATGATTTGAGTTCCTCTGGGTATATTCCCAATAGGGGAATTGCTGGGTCATATGGAAGGTCAATTTCTAGTACTTTCAGAAATAGCCACGCTGTCTTCCGAAGAGGTTGCACTAGTTTGCCTTTCCACCAGCAGTGTAGAAGTTTTCCTTTTTCTCCGTATCCTCACCAGCATCTGTTGTTGTTAGAAACAAATTTCTATTCTTTGTAACTTACCCTGTTTCAGGTATGCTGTGATAGCAGCACAAATCAGACTAAGATAGTGTCTTATCTATCAGTTTTGGAGTGCAAAAGATTTCAATTTTGATGAAATATAATGTAGATTATTATTTTTGTTTTACGGTTTGTGATTTATATGTCTTATTTTAAAAATTCTAGCCTTTCCTAGGGTTACAATAATTCATTTTCTGTGGTTTATAGTCATAGTGGTTACAATTAGAATTATTATCCTTTCTGAGTTAATTTTTTTACAGTAAGGGTTAGGGTCCAGGCTTACTTATTTTTTATATGGATGACCAAGTTTTCCAGCACCATGTGTTTAAAATATTATCTTCTTCCCATAATAAATTGCCTCGGCACCTTGTTGAAAATGAATTTTCCATGTATGCATATTCTGTTTCTCGACTTTTTCTTCTGTTCCGTTGTTCTAAGTGTTTATATATATGCCAATATTGCCCTGACTACTGTTACTTTATAGCAAGTAATCAAATCAAGTAGTGTGGGAAATCCAGTTTTGTTCTTTTTCAACATTGTTTGGCTCTTTTAATTTCCCTGCATGTTCGTATACATTCTAGAATTAGCTTGTCAACTCTACAGGTAATCCTGCTGAATTTTTATTGCAGTTGCATTAAATCTGTAGATCAATTTATGAATAATTGACTGCTTAACATTTTCAGTCTTCTGTCTCCACTTATGGGGATCCTACTTATTTCCCTCAGTAAATATTTTGTGCTTTTCAGTGTACAGATTTGAACATATCTTTTTAAAAAATATTCTTATGGATTTCATATTTTCATGCTTTTGTAAACGGTATTATATGATTCTGCTAACTTCCATATTTAAGTTTTCATTGTTAGTATATAGAATTGAGTTCATTTTTTATATTGTCATTATATCCTGCAGCTTTTGTTGATAAGTTTGTTAATATTTTCTAAATAAAAGATCATTTAATGTTGTTGGGTGACAACTTTTTGTTTTTTCTTTTTAATAAAAATATGTTTGTTTTAAGATGCAGTCTCCGTGTTTCTGGGAAAGGAAAAGTTATGTCTTCTTTACGGACATAGAAGGAATGGCCGTAATTAGCATTTTAACAAGTCTCAATACCCGATCCTTCATATCAGAGCACAGTGTCCTATGAAAGAGGCGTCTTTCCCTTCTTCATTCATTCTACGCCCAGTTGGCATGATCAGAATAGATGAGGGAGGTGGGAGCAGCGTGGTGACCAATGGAACCAGAACAGTAATAATAGACAGGAAGAAATCCAGTACAGGTTCTGTATTCATCCTGATCATCAATGGTGGGAAGTCAAGGGTGCTTTCCAAGCCGCTTTTCGAGGCACTGCATGTCTCCCAGACGGCCGAGCCCTGCTCTCACCCCTCTGATCTCAATCCCTATATTCGCAAGGGAAGTTCTGCAAAGTTGCCACAGACAAAAGGTGACATGGCATACAGCCAGCCATGTGCAGGGAGGAAATCGTATCAGCTTAACTAGAGCAAAGACTGTGTAATCACAAATAATGGACTGAATATTCTCATGTCAAGAGAAAAGGGATTTAGAAAAAGGGAATTAGGAAGTTGAGCACTGAGCTGGAGAAAGAAAGGCTCCTTGTGAATTAATGGGTGCCTCCGTCCCTGGAACTGGGCACCATGCTTGAGCATCCAGCAGGCCTAACCCTCTAGTCTGGATCTCCAAAGTGGGGACACAGAAAAAAATACGGGGTGTGGGAAGAAAGCATAAGAACTTCTGCTGACAGCCCTCTTTTCAGCTTTCATTTTAGTATTGATTTTATAGCATATGTAGTGTAGATACAAACACAACACACATACGTATTAGTGATATATGGTCAAATATGTTTTACTGATGTGTCATGGGATTAAAAAGTTTGTAGATACAGGTTCTTGAGACAGCATTCAATGACATCATTAGATCTGGTTTCAATCCTGTGTTTGCCAGTATATCAGGGATTTTACATGTTCTTTGACATTGGAAAGAAAGCCCTAGACTGAAGACCAAACTTTGGCTGTGGCTGCCCTGCTGAGGGACCTGCCCCGAGCGTCCTGACATGAGGGAACCAGTGTGCCACCTCCCACCCGCACAGCACCTGTTTTGTAGAGAGTATCTGGCCTTTGATCCTTGTTCATTAAATGTTTTTCTGAACTTCCTTCTTGCAGGCAGAAGAGTGTCTGCCTGATGCTCCCCTGCCGTAGTCTAGGGAAGCTTAATTCTGAAAAATTCAGAGTAATGTTTCCCAAAGTACAAGCCAGAAATCTGCAACGTGTGGTCATCTGTTGAAGTTTTGACGATTATTGTTGGTGGGTTGAGTAACATACCTCTGAAAAACCAGCTGTCTTACTATCTCTCGTGAGTTTCTGTGCTGATGAGCCCCAGCTGGCGGTTCTTCTGCGGGGCTCGCTTGAGGTCCTACAGGTGTTCACACTTCAGTAATGGCTGGGGCTGGAGTCGTCGGGAAGTTCACTTGAGATGCTGGGAAAATGAGCCTCTTTGGTGCTTCATGTGGCCCCAACGTCTGTTCATGTAGCCCCAAGAGCTGAACCATGTAGAATCTGGGTCGCTCCAGGCCAGGCTTGGTGGCTCAGCCTGTAATCCCAGCACTTTGGGAGGCGGAGGCGAGTGGATTGCCTGAGCCTGCGGGTTCGAGACCCACCTGGGCAACTTGGCGAGAACTGTCTCTACAATAAATCAAAAACTAGCCGGGTGTGGTAGCACACGCCTGTATTTCCAGCTACTTGGAAGGCTGAGGCAGAAGGATCACCGGAGCCCAGCAGGTAGAGGCTGCAGTGGCCAGGAGCATGCCACTGCACTCTAGGATGGGCAACAGAGTGAGACTCTGACTCAAAAAAAAAAAAATACTCTGGGTCACTCCCTATAGCACCAAGGTCTGTCCATGTGGTCCCAGGGTCTCTCCCCACAGCCCAGGGTCTGTCCCTAGAGTCCAGGGTCTCTCCCCATAGCCCAGAGTCTCTCCCTATAGCCCAAGGTCTGTCCATGTGACCCCAGGGTCTTTCCCCGTTGCCCCCAAGGTCTGTTCATGTAGCTTCTATGTCTGTCTACATAGCCAAAGGGTCTGTCCATGTGGCCCCAGAGTCTTGGCCCATAACCCAGTTCTGTCCATAGAGCCCCAGGTTCTCGCCATGTAACCCCAGGGTCTCTCCTCTTAGCCCCAGGGTCTGTCTGTTGAGCCCGAGGTCTCTGTAGTCCCAGGGTCTCTCCCCAGGGCCTCTTCAGTCAGTAGTGGCACTTCCTATATGGTGGCTTAGGGCTCCCAAGAACATAAAAGCAAGAGCTTCCAGGTCACCTCAAGGTTTACGCACAGAACTTGTGCAGGGGCACTTTCGAAACATCATTTTGATAAAATAAATTATAAGCCACCTGAGATCTATGATGAGAGGACTGCATAAAGGAGTGGATATCGGGACAATGGTTTATCAGGCCTTCTTTGGAGATGAGCTACCACAACTTCTTACCTCCTGGATTTAGGGAAAATGGTGATGAATCTAACTTCTAGAGAGGCTCCAGGTGTGTTTCACAAGCAGATCAAATGGCAGGTCTATCCGAGCTGTATGTAACCATCTAACTTACAGCTACTGAGATGCAGTACAGTGACTTGTAACTAAATACCACAGATTTATGATAAAAATGTAATACAAGTAAGGGGACAGGAGACTGTCCTGGGATTTCCACTGTCACTTTTTGGAGCTTTTGGTTTGTTGGTTACAAAAAGAAGATGATTCTTGTTTGGACTGCCTGTCTCAGGAATAATCCCCCCCACCGCCCACCGCCCCGGCCCCAACTGATTCTCAAGGCTTTGAAATGAGCCCAGGGCGATGTGTTGCTGTTTTTGTTGCTATCAATAATTCCTCCCATTTTTGGCTTGTATCTGATTGCTCCATGCCAGCTTTTAAGTCTGTCTGTGGATTGCAGATAAGGCAGAGCTAGAGCTAGATAACCACTAAAATTCAGTTTTATTTGCATAAACTGTAGTTTTTCCCGAGTAGAAATGGGAACCTACATGGCATCTTTTCAGAGACTGCATCTACTGGGACAGCAACTGTGTACAAAAGTGCAGAGGAAGGTTCTAGAAACCCCACCTGTGCCTGTCTCCTGTCTACCCGAAGGGTCTATGGGTTAGGTGTACTTGTATCAGCACCATTAATATGTACACTGCTGGCATTTCATGCAAGAGTGATAAGACTCTCTGTTTAAGAAAGAATCTTTGCAGCCAGGCTCGGTGGCTCAGCCTGTAATCCCGTGCCTTGGGAGGCTGAGGTGAGTGGATTGCCTGAGTCCGCGGGTTCGAGACCCGCCTGGGCAAGCGAGACCTCATCTCTACAATAAATCAAAAAATTAGCCGGGCGTGGTAGCGCGTGCCTGTAGTTCGAGCCACTTGGAAGGCTGAGGCGGAAGGATCGCCGGAGCCCAGCAGGTTGAGGCTGCAGTTGCCGGGAGCGGCCACTGCACTCCAGTCTGGGCGACAGAGTGAGATTCCGACTCAAAAAAAAAAAAAAGAAAGAATCTGTGCATCTTATTTCTCTAAAATGTCTTCTGAAATGCTAGCTGGAGCAAGTTCATTAACAGGAGCGGATATATCCTTTCAGGAATTTCCCCTTGAGTGGAGATCTGAACTAATGGTCCCAGTGTTTTTCATTCGCTTATCCACCTTTTGCAGTTGGTCACTATTGACTATGCATCTGGCAGAGGTCGGACACAGTGATAGGCACAAAAGCAGGAAAGTTTCAGTAAGGGAGTGACTGTCAGACTGGGCCTGAGAGGGTAGCACAGCTGCGGCAGTTGGGGGGGAGATATTCTCCAGAGGACAGGGGCCCACAGAAGGCGATGAGTGATTAGCACTTGCTTGGAGCAGGGGTCAGCATGCTTTACCTGTAGAGAGAGAGTCAGAGCGTAAATAGCTTAGGTTTCCCGGCCACATGGTCTCTGTGGCAATGACTCATCTCTGCTGCTAGCGTGACAGTAGCCAACTGAGTAAGGGGTACGGTTCTTATGTTACACTAAAGCTTCTTTTAAATAAAACAGGAGAGGGGCCAGGTCTGGCCCACGGACCACAGTGTGTGGAGTCCTGGTCTAGAGCAGTCTTCAAGCTTGATGTGCCCAAGAATCTCCTGGGAGGCTTCTTAAAGCAGATTTCTGGATCCCACCCCCAGAGTTTCTGACTCAGCAGGTCTGAATCAGAATGGAACCTGAGAATGCACATTTATAACAAAGCTCCCAAGCGCTGCTGCTGTTGCTGCTGCTGGCCAGGGAGCCACTATTTGAAACCCAGAGTCAAGAGAGCAGAGGCCTCCCACCTCACCCCATTTACACTATATTTTTTGGTAACTTAGGGCGTAGGTTGTCCCCAAAGCCAGTTCTCAGGCAGGCCAGGTGTTGAGGTGGCAGGTGCAGCTGGGTAACCAGTACACATGAGTAACCACCTGAACTAGGTCTCAACTTTGAATGCTTGTCCCCTGTCCCTTCCTCCTCTCTGCACAACCACTGTCTCCCCTCTTTGACCTTCCTACCCTGTGCAGCCGACGTGCCCTTGGCTGGCCCCATAGCATGCTGGCTAGGTGTGAGTGGGTTAAAAAGCAAAGTCTCTTCCCTTTTGGGTTCTGAACTTATTGAGAAATCATCACAGAAGACAGAATGGAATCAAACATGTCATTGTTAAGACAATAGTAATTTCAAACACTTATGCGATGCTTACACATCACATTCTTCTAAGGGCTTTGCAGGCTTATCATCACAGCAACTCCGAGCGTTAGACACACCCATGGCCCCACCGTACAGATGCAGGCACCAAGGTGAAGAGAAGTGGGTGACCTTATGGAGTGGAGACAGTGATGGTACCCAGGCATTTTGTGATGTGTGTACCCAGGAATAGAGCGTACCCAGGCACGTGCATACCCGGGCACAGAGAGGGCAGTGAATTGCCCAAGACCACAGTGGTAGAAAAAGGAAACCTGTCTTGCAGAATGTTTGTTTCAAGGCCAAAGTTTGCTCCCTTGTCCTCTGATCTCAATTATTCTTGCCCAACCAGGATGGCCAGAGTAGGCAGGTCTCCCAGGACAGGGCAGGGCATGCCCTGAGGACACTTAATGAAAGGCAGGAACATGCTGCCCCTTCTAGGCATACAACCCTGATGACTTTGTGACCACACACTAGATTCATGCATTGCGATGACTTCATTCCCAATCATCAGCCACCTGGACAGGTCATCCTTCTTGGCTGAGGGGAAAGGAACAGAGAATGGAGAGTGAATTTGGCTGGGCACAGCGGCTCATGCCTGTAATCCCAGCGTACTTTGGGAGGCTGAGACGAGAGGATCGCCTGGGCTCAGGGTTCGAAATCAGCTGTGGCAAGTTGGTGAGACCTAGTCTTTACAATAAATTAAAAAAATAGCCGGGCATGGTGGTACACGCTTGTGGTTCCAGCTACTTGGAAGGGTGAGGTGGAAGGATCACCTGAGCCCAGCAGGTCAAGGCTGCGGTGACCGTGAGCAGTGTGCCACTGTACTCCAACTTGGGCAACAGAGTGAGACTCCTACTCAAAAAAAAAGGTGAGTGAGAACCGTCTTGCAAAAGGAAGAGTGACATCTCTTCCCTTTTATGAAGGAGGAAGGAATGGGGGTAATTAATATTCTGCTAATGATTCTTGATCGTTGATGGTTCTCATTAGAGCCTGGACACACCTTGCTTCACACTACAATCAAATGGAGAGAGGAGGGAAGAACATCAACAGCTGAGTAAAATCCAGTGCCTTAGCCAGTGGCCTGCAACAGTTGTTAATGAAATCCAGTGCCTTAGCCAGTGGTCTGTCACCTCCCATGATCAGACAACTGCATGGTTGTTAGGGTCACACTCTCCCAGCAGGGTCTCCAGAATGTTAGGCCAGGCCTGCTGGGGATGTGGGTTTCTGGGGTGGGATCTGATGCCGCATGAAAGATGGAAAGAATTGCATAGGAGTTAGATTAGAAAATATTGAATATTTAAAAGTAAACTAAAGAGGGAAAGAGAAGACCCATCTCCCCAAGGTGGGAGGGGCCTAAGTCAGGAAGCATGGCGACAACCATAGCTCAAAGAGCTCATGACCACACCATGGCTTAGCAAGGCAATGGCAAATGACTGCTCATGGTTGAGTCCTTTTAACAATTTCCCTTCGATGGAGGAAGGTCATTACGATGATTGGGTGGTGTTCTGCTCCATGTCATCACAAGGGGGCAGGTAAGCACAGGTACTGATGTCAAGTGATGGACAGCAGGCAGATGGGTGGGTTAGTCACATAATTGTTGCCAGGGTGAGGTTTGTGTGTCAGTAGGTCACAAAGGGCTGATTAGGTTAACCTGGGGGTTTGGGCCTGGAGGGTTTTTTCCTGCAAGAGACTTGTTAGACATTTGCAGTCCACAAACTCCTGGACTAAAGGTAGTCTTTTTATCCTTTCTATGGCCTTGACCTTCTGCCTTGACAAGGAACCTGAAAGTTTACTATAGATTATTTTGCTAAATCATGAATTGAAAGGTTGGGCTGTCCTGGTCTTGCATCTGATGAAAATTTGCCAAAGGGGTGGGGTGGGATAGGCTGCCATTTGTCCTGAAGTAGAATGTCTAAATGCTTTCTAAGGGTTATGCTGAGGCAAAAAGACTAAACTAAGAAGAAGCTAAGTTTCTTCTAGGTTTCTATAGGTACGTCCTTTCATTCCCACCTCTTGCTATTTCAAAAATATTCTTATTTGGACCTGGGAACAGGGACAAAGGTCAGGTTTCTGTAGCTACTTCCTGCTGAACATGGAGTGGAGAGCTGTCCCTACTTGGGATGAGAGGACAGGAGCCCATGGAGTTAAGTGTCTTTAGTATCTGTATACAAAGCACTGTGTACAAGCATACACCATTAGAATTAACACTACTGTAATAAAGGCCATTATAGCCACTGTTATAACATATGGAGGCTTCGATGTTTGGTAAAATGTTTATATAGTTACCTCAGTGTGCTTGATACCCACTACAGGAGTCCAGACAGTTTCCACTGTTGCACCAGTAAATACCTGAGTCCATATGTGGATATCCCTGCAGCTTGTCTTGGATTATGATAAGAATTTACAGACAGTTATAAGGAGTTTTGTTAATAATGACTTTAACAAGGAAATACAGCTACTTTGACAAAGCCCGAAGAAGAAAAAATTGAAAGCATTAGAGACCTGTAGTTAGTTGTACCTTAAATTGTAGAAAGTAATAATGAGCAAGAGATTTAAAAACAGGTAAACACGGGCAACAGAAAACGGTCCCTTTGTTTTTATAATAGGTCTGATATACCTTTACAATGTTTGCTATGCTAGAGGGTGAAGCCCAGGTAACCTCTACTCCAGAGAGATGGGAGATTGACATCTCTCTGCTTCTGATGCATTCTATGTTCGATTAGTAGTCCTTGTGCCTGGTCTGCAGGTAGTTCAGGAGGAGGGTATGGGTCAGGTGCAGTTCCTGAGGCTTTTATCTTACCCCACCCTAGAGAGACTGAATTGAGAACTTGAAGAGTTTAAGTATTAAAATGTTTAAAAGCATAATGTTATAACACAGGATTACAGCAGTTATTGCAAAAGTTACTTTTGTAGCCAAAGTGATAGTCCAGAGATTTTGAAAAGTAAAAAAAAAAAAAAAAATCCTCACTTTTTTGTAACAAAGACAGCAGGGGGGAGCAGACTGAATTTTGTCTCTTCCTCCTCCACTGTTTAAAGGAGAAAAATTCTTTCGGAGATTCTTAATTTGACATACTCATACTATTTTCAACATGCTTGAAACTTCTCTTTTTGTTCTATATTTTTCTTCCTTTAAGTAACCAGCCATTTTATTATAGACCAAAACAGTACCATAAAACATCCTTTCCTTGTATAAAATTATTTGTTTCCTTTATATTCTTTTTTACCCAAAACAATACCTTTATGTCAACAACTTTTTAACATCTTTCCCTTTGCTTTCTGGTTTCTTCCTTTACCTTTTTAGACAACTTTTTACATTTATACTTTGAACTAATCTTTAGTAACATTTGATTAAGATAAGGCTATATGATTTCAACATGGATGGCTAGGACCAAAAGGCTGGCACCTGTGTTAATAAGAAATCAATGTGGGTTCCAGTGCCCTAATATTCATTCACCTGGGGGTTGTCGAGGTGATGGTGCGCCATTGCCAAGCACTTGAGCAGATTTCCAGGCCTTCTTAAGTGGACACCATTTGTGAGCCAAATGTTTTCTCTTCTCTTCAGAAGACTGCATCTGCTTCCAATGGCTCTTCTGGCCTGCACAGTGGACAAGGTGCAGGAGGTTTAGGCCTCTGTGGGGCAACTACTCTGTTGGTGCCCCCACAGACTGTACCCATAAGCAGCAGACACCATTCCCTTAGCAGGTTCGTTCTTACCAGGTCTTTGATGGGCAGTTGGCGTTTTGTCGCTAATTGTGACTACCATTGGGATGCCTTTTTGACCTTCTGGTTCTGCAGCCCTCCAGCCCTCCATGTAGGCGTACTGTTGCTTTTCTAATGTGTTGATTGAAAAAACCCATAAAAGCTCCTTTTTAATAGCTTATACATGTAAAACTCCTTGGAGTGAACAGACCACGTGGATGTGAAATGATCTGTCTCTTTATTTATAATTATGAACAGGCAACTTTGTTTTAAAAAAAAAC